>LUCH01001214.1:126745-148160 GCA_013368495.1 Paragonimus heterotremus | reverse complement strand
AGTTTATTGGAAAGATACACACAAAAACGAACTCTTCAGTCTCCACAGCAACCATCCAGTCTACCATAAAAGGAGTTGTATTCGGACCGTGTTTAAAAGAGCTGAGCTCTTCGGAGCTGCAGAGCTCTGAAGACAAGAGGAAGAGTACTTGTACCGAGCACTTCTTCGTAACGGATATCCACGAAATTTCATCGGATGGAGTTTGTTGAAAAAAGATGGAGATTTAAGCCCTACGAAACCATCGGAGAAATGAACCGTACTGTCATATATCAAAACCTATCAGAACTGATTGCAAGACTTCTGAGACCACACGGTATCACATTGACATGCAAGCCAACGGCAACATTACGAAGAGGGCTATCATGATAAGAGAAACAACTCAGACCCGCCGATAGAAGAAACGTTATTTACAACATCTAATGTAATGACTAGGGACAACATTACGTCAAGAAAACAGAAAGTGATTAGTCAGAATGTGGGCTAGAAAGTCAACTCACCCCGATATATAAATACAGGCATCCGTCACACCTCACCAAACCCCACTCTCAAACACTTACGCATTGATGATATCACCTCGTTTGGTGATTAAACGTTTGCAGCTTAAATGCCAAGCTCCCAGTACCTAAATTCTTAATTCGATCTACCACCACTCTTTCTAACTATCCGGGTTTTTTGTCTTGGGTTTTTAACTTTCAAGATGAAAGCTGTCAGATATTAAAAGTCTACTGTGGAAACCGAAGAACGTTCATTCGATTAACCTGGTGTAGACTGCAGATTGTTCACGAACAAACGGCTGCGGTCAAAAGTGTGGAGATACGATGATACGAACTTGCATACTGTAAGGTCATTGCAACACTAATCAGCAGGCCTGTAACATAATCAAGAAGACTCTGATCCAACTGTTAGTTTGATCGTACACTTGCGCTAGAGTTAAACCTAAACAGGTGTGGAAAGTGGATCAAGGTCAGCAATCAAAAGGTTTGTCTAAAATGTAAAACTGCAGTTAATTGGGAGCTGTATTCTGCTCGTAATTTATATGTGCGTGCGTATTTTATTGCCCAGTTCCCAAAGGCAAATACATCAACCGGGACACGGGATATGTGTGCCAAAATTGTTTGTTCACTAACCATCTGTGTAGGTGTGCCTTGCGTTCAATAAGAGCATTTCACAAAGCTATAAATCTGAGTTGGATAATCGTTGCAGAAAGCACGGTGGGTGATCCCAATATTGGCAAGATCTTACCCGTCCCAGTTAAACTCGATTATCATTGGGCCATTCAGAGTTGATTGCAGGACAGTTGTGACTATCAAGGCACACTGTACGTGTGTGCGGCCCAGATGGAATGACCGTGGGCGCGTGCCAGCACACGTACTGATCATCCTAGGTCGACAGAACTAGTTGGAGGCTGTCTCGTGGCCGTTCTGGCCCAAAATACAACTTTAATACACAGCTAGTCCGGCTAGTTGCCGTGTGTTAGCGCGAGTGGTTTAGGTATTAACGAACGCAGAATTACCAATGGGGATTTTGAAACCACGTCTGTAGTGAAATTAAACCATCTTGTTGGATTTTGCTTGTATTCCTGCATACATGTATTACAGTCATCTGAGAAACCATTAAAGCTGTGTGGGAGAACAACGAGGCGGTGAATTTGATTGCTCGTTGAGATACCGGGATTCGGATGCAGTCAACGAAGAATACACCTTACTCCGCTATAGTTCTTCAAAAATAGCCATTGTCATCGTGTGTCCTCATCAAACGTACGAAATAATGCTACTAGACGTTCGTGATCAAAAAGTACTTCTATCAGTGAGTATTGTTGTTAGACAGCGCTTGACATTACTGTTGGCCATTTCAATGATTGAACAGTTAACACGACGACGGTAATGCTTGAACGAATGACTCTTCCGTAAGTAGTAGGTGAGCTGACATATAGTTTGAGAGACATACAGTTTGAGAGAGTCCATGATGTTGAACAGCCAACAAAAATTGCGAACAGTTCTCATTTGTCCTGAGGCTCCTGCTACCAATCTGTCAAATAAACGGTGCATATGATCTGAGATCCCAATGTTAAAATGGGGGTAAACATTCCGATTTTAATGGTTTCGTACAATTGATCTGGGAACTTTCATTGGGCCAAAGTATTTCTATTGTGATAGTCTAGATTGACAATAATCGCGATCAGTACCCGAGGTCAAGCTGTAGTCTCAAGTCCACGATAGATTTTTAGATCAGTTTTAAGGTCTAAATCAGAACGAATATCCAATTCAGTTAATTTGTGCTTATAATAATACATGTGGTAGTGTTCCCCTTCAGTTAACTACTAAATATCCACAGTCGACACATTCAGCCCATACTAAGACGTTAGTGGTTGTGCTTGAAAAAGACTGCTTGTAAGGATAACTGGTGCTCGTAACAATATCGACTGTCTGTTAATACTACATGATGAGTGCTATGTGACAGTACTGAAAAGACAAACAGACAGGCACTCATTGATGTTAACTGTCGGGTTCATTCATTTTGGTGTTTTAAATAAGTGAAATCTGAACTCGCTGTCTACATGGCAGAAAACTTGATTGTTTAGTTTATCAACGAAATGTGCTTGAGAGATACATTGTGCAAACAACTGTTTCTAACTTCTCTGTTTAGTTTACACTGAAATCCAATCAGAAGTTATCAGCTGGGAGAACGAAGAGTGACTAGCTATACTGACCTCCTAGGAGTCGATTAACTCTGATCGGTATCTAAGACCAAATGACCTCTTCTACTGCGTTGCATTTCTCATGAATAGAATTGTGTAAAATGTGATAACCATTATAACCAATGTGTCTGGTTCAGTACTAAGGCTAAAAAGAACCAGATGTCTTCACTGTTAATCCTTTGTTAATTCTCCGCGAGTGCATGCACAAACACAATGAAAGCATGCATGACCACTGCGTAATAAATGGCTAACAATGAACTTCACGGATTGAGTTATTTATACGCCAGGTTGGATAGGTGAACAGATGACTAATCGTTAACAGTGTTTCTGGACACAGATTCCATCAACATATCGACAATAGTAAGCAGCGACAAATTTTGTTGTTCCAGACAACCTGGCAACGTTATGACACCTTACTGTGAAACGTTGTTCTCCTTCTCATAATAGAAAAGCTTCCTGAGGTCATTTGTCTTTCGAGTTTACCTTGGAGGAGGAAGTGAATAGATTGTTTCTACCCCTAGATTAAGCATCGAAAAACACGAAAGCAGATCCCTACTGAAAGCCGACTTCTAGAGGTTAGTATACACACTTTTAAGGATATGTCTCCTCGGATAAAACCAGAATGTGATTCGTTGTCTAGCGGGAAGAACAAAATAAATTGACTCTTTTGAAAACTCGGAAAACTAGCAATATTTCACGTCCATTTTGCTTCGGATAAACACTTACCTAAACCAAATACCAATAGAACACATGAAAGATTATCAGGCACGCTGCAAATTTTTCCCTGATGTCTATAAGAACTCAATGTTTCGAGATGAATCGGACAATCTTGGTACGTTCCACTCCATCAGACAAACATTTAGAACTAACATTATTAAGTTACTGTAGTACAGAAATCATACCGACCCTGGGCTTTAATGATTAATGTATGTCTTAAAAAATAGCGCCTGTGCACTGACATTCCTGCCGGTGTACAGGGAAACACACAGGTCGCAGTAGAATGTTTTTATCTAATCGAATCAGGGATGATCATTTTGCATGAATTACAAATGGGGGCAGCAGAACAACCACAAGTGCGTCAACCTACACACACCAAAATGATTTTGTTAGTAACCTACATACCATTCACAAAAATTAATCAAACAGCGCATATTAGCCACAGCCAGATCGTCCATTATTCGATTACCCAAGCCCGTTCTGTGCTACAAACAGATCGTCTACAGATTGCCACTTTCGTAACCACGACTGACTTATATTTGTTACACTTAGCGTCACACCACTTATTCGAAACCGGCTAAGTGGTGAATGCACAGACCTCTGAGTACTGCAATCACTCGACCTTGGATGTCTAACCTGTGCGATTTGGACATTTGTGAGTAATCAATTTACCAACATGACAAAAGAATGTTGCGAGATGTTAACACTTTGTTCATTCTTTTCGGTCATGACTTAACGGATTATTCTGCCTCCGTCTAACTTATCAGTTCATTTGAAGCTGCGGGGGACTCGTACATTTGTAGAACGGTATGGAGTTTGCGACAACGGATAGCAGAACACACCCTTAAGTGACTAGTTAACGCGACGATTCAGCTAAAACCGACAACGCATCGGCTAAGCCGGAAACTGGTTGTATGTTTGCAAAAGTGTAGGCGCCTTGATGTTGTATGCTTGAATATAGACGTAGCTATTTTTAGTGGTTAGATCCCTCGTCCTTTCCCCTTTTTTCTTCTCTCTTCCTATGGAGGGTTTGCTTTTTCTTCTTCGTGGTTGTGTGGCAGTTAAGCATCAGTGTGAACCACTGATATACTTGATGATGAGGAAACCAATCTTGGACACAGGTCACTTAGTTGACCTATTAACATCGTTCACTGTGCTCTTATATAATCGGAACCCGGAATTTTAGCAGCTACGGCAGCCAAACTACTCAATTAGAAAGGATCACTTTTTTGCGCGTTAAAGGTGCTGACGCAGTCAGCGTCGTTGCCGTGGCAGTGGCCCAAATTTATTAGTGTGCGTCATGTGTACCAGTTGTTCTTGTTGCCATACCCCTTCTTAAATATAACCAACGGTTTATGTGTGCGACCGAAGACAATAAGCGTAATGTTAATATTGCGCAACGTTTGTCACTTTGTCGTGCTGATGAATTTGACCGAAGGAACCCAATGTTTCAACCAACCAGGTTGTCAACGTCTTTTGATGTTTCATAGAAACATGCAGATGCTAGACTTTATTACTGTACTGATCTAATAAATAACTATCGGAAACGCTTGCTGGTAATATCTTGCCTTTCATGATTCAAATGGTACTTTGATAAAAGGCTCCAGGACAGTTACTGTGTCTCCATTTCGAGATGATCGGACAACCTGATCATTATTCACAAGCGAAAGTGGTTGAAGGTTCACATATAATGATTCGATCGTGTCTAATGTGAAGTCAATGACGCAGTGGTAAACACGGCTGCTTCATGAACAGCGTGGCCGGAGTACTAGTCCCGGCCATGACAGGAATATGCACTATTGACGAGCTTTAATGAGATCGAAACTCGAGTCTAGTGCTTCTGCAGTTCGAAAGGGTCCGACTGGAGAATCTATGGGAATACGACAGCTTCGATCATTTGTGAGTGATGTCCAATCTGTATTCTAGATGTGTTATTTTGTGATACAGTGCAATCAGGCTGTCACAATAAATTACGTGAATTGTGATGAAGACACAGTGTAGGCGTTATACCATTCATACTTAAAGTCCTAACATAACGCTGTTCCATATGAGCACCAGTGTAACACATACGCTGACCCTTTTCACTCTGATTGTCCGTTACGCTTGCGGACTAACTTTAGGCCAACTTGGAGACACCGGAGGACAACGTTCTTCTGAAATGGGGATTCCAGCAACAGTCCTGTAGAAGGAAACAACACAAAGAAGCATGAGCCAAAGGCCTAGTAAACCATGCACAGGACTTACACAAACGAAAACTAGAACGGCGTTAACAACACAGCAGCAAGCCCTGTTACGTAATTCAAATTCAACCGTGCGCGCTTGCTGGTTTCGATCACACGTTACACCAGGTTGACCTACAAACTTAGGTATTGATCACAGCAGTCGCCACGTTGACCTTATCGGATAACCTGATTGTTACTCGTGTATAATAGCCCAGAAAAGTGCACATGATGTGGCCATATAGACAGATATCCGATTGTTTTATGACATTCATCGAATGCTATCAGAACAGTGGATATAAAATTCAAATCTATACGGTGTACACCAATCACGTCATAAGATTTTCCAGATCGTTAACTGAACTATCCCCATTAGAAATGAGGTGCTGATAGAATGTTCACTGTATAGTGAGAAGATGGGAATTGTTTGATGTTCCATGATGTCACATGCTAATCACATACGACTACGTAGCATCGGTAGGAAACATCAGTGCTAGGATCCAGATAGCGAAAATGATAAATTAAGAAAGTAGGCCGACTGAAGGAATGAATACAGGTTGACAAAGTATTCAACTGTGATAGAACATACGACTAGCGTTCATCAGGTTGGCCTCATCGTTAGACCAAATAGTTTCACAATCCCTAACAGCTTATGTCATCTAATAACCGGAACAGTAATGCATTTAAAGTAACCCAATTAATTTATCACTGGCTGAGCTTAAGTGCAAATTCATAAGAAGTCAATTGTACAAACAGCTCTTTTCGGTAATTCTCATCAGGCTTTTACAATTGCATAGGGTAAGAGCGAGTTATAGAGGAAAATTATAACGTGTGAAACAAATAATTAAAAAATCACCGAAATGGTACCAATCACAGTCTGTTGTAGAAGGGTGGGAGAGCTGGTAAGTGCACTAGTGCAGTGAAGATGAGCGATCGTATTATACTACTCATACCGCGGCTATTCAGTAGTAGGAACAGAGCACATATGTTGACATCGTTCAAGCCACAGAAAGAATGCAGGAAGGAGCGTCAGAGTGCAGCGTCGCCCATAATGGTCCCTGCTACTTAATGGAAATGAGCATTGACGTATGTGGCAACCGAGACGGTCTGGGGCCGAATACTGCGTGCAAATGATTGGTTTTGTGTCTGGTTCTGTTTTACAAATATGTCGCTTCCTCTTGGAAATTTTCTTGTGTATAGATCTTTCGCGCTGTATCCAACAGACAGCGTACCAAATTTTCTTCGTACTTCACGGGGACAAAACTGTGTAAATGTATGTATTGACTCACTCGTCCTTTTTCTAGGAATTGTTCTCAATGATCGACGAAAAATCGCGACATCTAGGAACGAGAGTTTTTGTGATGTTTTAGCTCGACGGTGAACTTTATATTCGGGTGTGATTTGTTGAACTCAACCAGTATGACCTGAGGATCATCATCGTTTGGAAGTAGACAAAATATATCATCCACATAACGTTTATAAACCTTGCACTTAGTTACGATGTGATTGAGTTCAGTTGTATCTAGTTTGGCGATAGGTGTATCTGCGATTAGCGGACCTAGAGGTGAACCCATTGCTATTCCATCTTGACATTGCACCACAGAAGTGCAAAACAATATTAGTTCTTTCAACTTTTCCTATGTAATTCCGACATCACTTTGACGGTTCTCAACAGATGTTCAGAGGTGGTCAACAGTTTCTTGCGGTTGTACATCAGTGAATAGGGCAGTCACATCTGATTTTCACTGAATCGATCGGATCTACAAAGCTGAAGGTGTCCCTTAGACTAAAAGGAGTTTGTCGTGATTTGACTGATTCTACTATCTTCACTAGCCATTGTACTGAGGTATGATATGACGAATTGTGCGTATCCAAGATCGGTCATAATCGCACTCCGTCCTTATGAAATTTGCGAAAACGTACCCACATGGAATGACCGTTCCCGTAGGTCTGATAGGCTCGAACGTTGAAGCATCGATAACGTCCGCCTGTTTCATTTGGCAGAGTGATTTGGATAAGGTTTTCTCTACTACTGTAGTTTCCTTTTTCCGTTTTCTGAAACTTCAAGTTATCTGACAGAATCGACGACAATATGCTAACGCAATTAGTTTATCAAGTAAAACTGTATCCGCTCCTTTGTCAGGCTTAGTGGTTAAAATTGTCATTTGTCCACTTTTTGTTGTATGCATTCAGACTTTCGTTTATATGAATTAGAATGCTAAAATGGACTCCCCCCCAACACACATGTGTAAGCACAGCACATGCCGTGAGATCACCTTCTGGTTCTTTTAGAATAACGTATCATATCGTCTTAAAAATTAAGGGTCTGTGATCAACAGTGTCAAATGAAGTCATAACCAAGCCAACTGTATGATTTTTGCACCCCGAGGCATGAGCTTCAGGCTTGCTTACATAAACACGTTCTCAACAGGCGGATAACAATTATCGAAAAGTATCTGGATTACATAACAAACTTGTAATAATGTAGCTTGTCGAACAGATAACGAAAGCGATGACAATCGGTAACATTTATGAAAAAACTCTGATCACTCAGATTTGAGGTTAATTTGAAAAGGAGAGTGTGTGGCTCATATGGGAGTTGAGCTAATTCAGACAAGGTGAATGGTTACCAAGACCGGGTGAAGCGATCTGGTGGTGAACGTAGATATAAAACTGAAGAGATCTTAACATAATTGGTGGGCTGTGTCGGGTATGATTTTTGCTTAAAAGTTTTCGCCCACCGTGTAGTTATGAGAAACAATAAAATCAATGAACTGTTTTCCGGGAATGTCATTGCAGGATAATAGCTGTTTCAGAGACCTGGCGAAAAATGCTAAGTCCTTCGCCAACAAACCAGGTAAAACAGTTGGTGAACAATACATCTGATGGAAGAGCACACACAGACCTTGACAACCAAGGTATGTGGAGTAGAGACTGTCTGTAAACACCGGAAATAAAACGAGAGCATTTGGACCATAGTGAAAGTATAAATAGCCTGAACTCACCATGTTAAGTTCGTACGAAAAGTTGTTCTCAGATTTTCAACAGAAGGCATTTAGACGAATGGAGGAGCAGGCGTTGGAAAGTTTCCCATACTGATTCCATTTATTGAGGGGAAGTAGCTAACACATCTGGAGGTTTTCAGAGACAAATTGAAAGATTCTGTCCAACTTGTTAGCTCAGACAAACTGTCTATCAGGGTGGGAGGAGATTCCATTGGTTGTCTGAAGCTCAGTACCACGGCATCTGCATAGTTGATTATAAATCCACGGTTGTCTACTGAAATGGATGCAATATAAATATAAATTAGAAAGAGGACAGAATTGTGTAGTATAGAAGACAAGAGTTAACGATGATGACTACAAGGTTTGAGCACATAATCCAGTAAATTGGCATCGATTTGTAAAGAGATTGCCTAAAATCTCGACAGTTGAGTTTTGCATACCAAATTCTTTGGAAACTTGAACAGCTTCTAAACACAACGGTGTAGTCTAAGAAACATACGGACGGCTCTTGATTTTCCATTCAGGTGATGACAGAGTGGACTGAATTAGATAAACTACAGCATCCAGGGGTGGACACGGGCATCAGTGCGCAAACCGTGATATTCACGTGAGCTTCCATTCGAGCAAAAATAAGTTTTTCAAAAACTTTCAATGATGCAAACATGCGTGGGCTAGGAAAAAATTATGATTGTTCCTGTTTTTAGGAATCGGGGTGATACTTGTCATTCTCTGTCAGTCAGCAACTTTGCGTTGTCCAAAACATTGAATAGGCAACTCATCTAGGGGTAGGCATAAAAACTCCGCACATTCCTTAACGAAGCCCGGAAAGAGGCCCTCAGGTGCGTTTTATTTTCTGCATTTCAACCGGATAAGTTCTTTGAAGATAGTTGAAGTCTCAAATGAAGTAGATGGATCAATGAAGAAAGAAATGTTTTTAAGATCTGGGGAGTTACTCATTGTCTTACTGAAAGTACGGTTGGGCTCATAAACGATGACAGCTGATTTCTTGGCAGGAGTGTTCAAAAGTTGTTCGAAATGTGTCAGAAAAATTTGGCAATGGGAAGATCATATGGTACAATACAATGTTCCTTTCAAGGATTGTTCGTCTTTAATCCTTTCAGGAAAACCGGGAAGCTCACGGTTCGAAAAACAAGAAACAGTATATTTCCAAATCAATTGGACAAGAGATAGGAAGCTGACTCGAACCTATTCTGGGACCAACGGCGATAAACGGTGCCTAACCAGGACGGACAAACAAGAATGCAGAAAACTTATTAGAGCGTAAAACTAGGAAAACCGAATTGCCCTTCAAAAGGGCAGTCCCGTTCTTTTCACGCAAATGATTCTACCGAAGACACACAACACAGTTAGCGGCATCCGAAACCGATTAGTCTGTCACAGTGACTGAAGCTAAGAGATGACTGTACTTCAAACCAGCACCGTAAGTGGCTTGTGCTACACAACTTACGATTCCATCTACAAAGTACGTTTCCTTCGTAGACCCTAAAGAATAAGACCGATGGGTGTGTGAGTGAGATCTTTGTGGCCAACCGGTCAATGCCGGTTAGCCAATTCATAGGTTAGCTTCGAATTGAAACCCCCATCTCTTGAGAAGTAAACAGAGAAAGACTCCAGTGATAAGATCTACATTGGGAAGGAAAATATTGAAAATATGACGCAGGAAACATTCCATCATAGAAGTACGTGTTAGTGCACTCTAGATAGGATATGGAGTGAAATCAGACTGGAAGAAGACAGAGAAAATATTTGTCACACATCACACCAAGAGTACTAAAAAAAGAAAAGGTAGAAAGCCACAGACATCCAGGTTTCTGAAAATGGTTGAGTTTCCAAACTACGATAGTCGTTGGTTGATATGAACAAGAAAAAATGGATGTAATTGGTACAACCTACTTGGCCCTAACATACTCGTTGTCTCTAGGCCAATGGTGTACTATGAGTAAGCTGATGACCTACTAATCCCAAACGGCCAGCCAATTTGCGGCCGCACACATCTCACACATACAAAACTACCCTAACAACGAGTTGAATTAGAGGTAGTTTGGAATGACAT
Organism: Paragonimus heterotremus; assembly: GCA_013368495.1. Classification (NCBI taxonomy): domain Eukaryota; kingdom Metazoa; phylum Platyhelminthes; class Trematoda; order Plagiorchiida; family Troglotrematidae; genus Paragonimus; species Paragonimus heterotremus. Next base: position 137,447 of record LUCH01001214.1, on the reverse strand, counting down.
ACAATCCACTGCATGCATAGCGTTGCACACTCGAGTGGAATAGCTCTGAGTTCAGACCGAAACCTCAGATAACGAGCAGGTAGGTGAACCTGTGTCCACAACAAGTTTGTAGGTAAATATTGATTATTACCGGAACTCTTAGAAGAATCGCATTTTCCGGGGTCTCTCCAGCAGTATGCCAAACATAAACGTGTTTCTAGTTTGCAGATGCCCAAATGACTCGGATGTGTTAATGGAAGACGCATGTAAAATCCCTCGATTTGAAATTTAGACATTTTATGTATGTCTCAGATGCCGGTTTTCAGTTCCAAATTCCTTACCAATTAACTTACCTCATGTCTTCTCCACGGTTGATTTCATACAAAAACTGTACGCAAATAAAGTGACCATCATTCTGACTACCACAGCTAGTAATGAGTTCACTTGAAAACATACCACACAGCCTCTGTAATGACAATTTCAGTCCAAGCCATGTTCACTAGTTGTGGACACACTAGAAATTTGATGCATTTTTATTGCCGTCCTGATTTAAATATGGACGGAATTTTTACGTCAGATGTGTACACGAGCAATATTTCGTTCGTTCACGTTGGTAGCACACACGAACTAATAACCGACTGCACAAATGAATGGATGCATGCTGATAAAAGGGTAGAGCTTGTTTAGTTAACAGTCCCAGTTTGGGTCATGAGGTGTATGTGACATGTCTGAAAATTTGAATTTCTTCCTTTCTCACTGATGTGAGAGACGGGACTGGCAACGAAGTAGGGTGGGCGTAGGCGGACTGGTAATAGGTAGATGAGTGAATGATTCAAATGTCATACGTAACGTAATCGATTAAAACAATTGAGGTAAACGGAATGCAGTCAATCCATTGTAGATTCACATAAGCAAACTGAAGGCAAAGGTGATAAGAACGCAGTAGTAAAGTTTAAAAAACGACAAGAATTCAGCAATGAAGAGATGAAGCATTAATGGTAGAAATGTAATTGAAGAACGGTCAGTCCACCATGGATTACCAGGATAGTGCTAAGTTCACTACCATCTGCTTCTGAACACACAAAAGTGGTTTCGTAAGATTTATAACTAGCTTCTTGCGGAAAGCTAAAACCAGTATGTTTACAGTCTGGCAAACAACTTAGAAGGATTCCCCATGTAACCATACTGGAGCAATTGTTTTGTTATGGTATTTTTAACCATTCTCTTTTTGTTACTCAGGTGCCGTTTCGGGATATGTTTCGAGAATCAAGTGTGTACGACCTACGTACTTCACTCAGTCGAATGCTAGCACTGGATCTTTTTTCGGTGTTGAATACGGTTGTAAACCCTTCTAAACGGTACGCTGGTTCGTCCTAGCTATTGTAATTCTCTTGGTAGATACGGATTCTCGTCACAGTAATAGTTAACACGAAAACTTTGGTCCCGAAAAGTACCGCGACTGTCTCGTATTCGTTCCCAAGGTAAGCCAAAAGACGCGTTCGAAATACGGAGCTTTGTTCCGCTCCAAAACTTGTGCGGCAAAGGCGGCAAGTACAGAGTATTTATAGGGCACGTAATGTTGACACATTCCCAAGACATCAAAGAGGACAGTTACCGGGAGAAGAAGAGTTAGGATCGCACATGTGCATAGCGGTATAGAAAGTCTCAATCGTTTTGACCGGTTCCGCTAGTTATGACTGAGCCAAGTGGTTTTTTTCTCCTTTCTCACGACGGCGGTGCCCTGGGACGGTCACACGGTGGGCGCCCTAACAGAGACACACGTATTGTTGAATGTATCTCAGTAAGCCTGACAGACGTGTGACTCAAGTTGATTTAATTTTTCGTTCTGTCAAGGCTGCCACTTCATCACTCATGAAGGGTAACAATATGTACATGTGTTTGATGAAATTGGGCTCCTCAGGTATACGTTCCTCCTAACAGATCTTGCGAACTACGTAGTGTAATTGATAAATGGATTGAGAATAACACAAAGTTGCGAGCAAGTTGTAATAGTCTACTTTTCAACCACCTCAGGTGGCCTTCCTCAGGAGTGTTGTGTAGTGTAGTGTTTGCAAAAGTCCAAGTTTATACGTGGCCGGGGCAAAATTTTTGAATTGCAGTAGGTGACCAGTCCATGTCTTTTTTCGCTTGCTAACAGTACGAAGGGAGCCATCTTCAAGTCCGGTAAGTCGGACGTCTAAAGATGGCAACTGGTTATTCTCGTCCATTTAAGTAGTAAACTTAACTCTTGGTAACCAGCTGTTGAGATGTGTGGACGTAGATTTAATCTGACTAATTTACATGCTACAAATATATCGTTCACGTATTTTCTGTTCATATGTTTAAATTTTTGACATTTTGCGTTTTGTTTTCATGGGAGGCCATAAATATGTCAGCTAGCACAAGCCCAAATGGATCATCCATGGTTACACCATCCACCTGGCGACAGAACTGTTTCCTGAAAAAAAATGTAAACATTTAGTACATACAGTAAGTAGTATGCATGGATGGAACAGAGGCAGATCAGGTTTAATATGATGTTCCATCACATTAACATGAAAGATGTCAATTGCTTCGGCTAGCTTTACAATGATAAACAAAGATTACACAATTTCATCTTTGCAACATTTGGGTCGTGTATGTTTTCAGCAGACTCAAAACCGTACTTCAAAATATACATGCACAAGTAAGCTCTGACAGGCTCAAGAACCATTTTGCCCGACTGTGGTAAGGTGAGTTCGTCATCGATAAAATGGACCACAGTGAGATTCCAGATTTACATATCATCAGGAGGCCATTCATGTGTGGTGTCTGTGTCCCCTTTGTGTTACTCCTTGATACACGTGCAGTGGAGTTCAGCGATCGTAATATACTACTGACACCGCGGCTATTCAGTAGCAGGCATATTTCTTGACAACGTACAGGCCACAAGAAGACTGCAAGAAGGATCATCGAAGTGCAGGATCACCCATAACGGTCCCTGCTACTCAATGGAACTGAGCACTGACATCTGTGGTAGCCGAGACTGTCTGAGGCTGAATACTGCGTGCAAATGAGTGGTTTTGTGTAAGGTTTGGTTTACATGCTTAACCCGTGTATTGCTCTGTCTAATAAATAACCCTTGTGCCATCCGCGTTCTTGGATCACAACACACGCGCTGATCCTTTGAGCCACCATTTTCTAGATTCTGCAGATAATTTACTATATCTCTTTATATCGACTGGGTTGCATTCTTTTGATTCTGATTTAGGAAGAGTTTACTAATGTCGGATGAAACAGAAACGATCTGAGCCACGTAATCTGTCATGTTGAAAATGACCACATCTGATCGGATATTCAGACACGTCACATACACCCTTGCAACCGAGCCACGATTGCTAACTAGATGAACTCTACTATTTTACCTGTACACACGCACTCCTTTATGCATTCAGCTACCACTTTGTGTATATAACTGTAGAGAACGGACGAAATGTTACATGAGTATACAGCTTACATAACATTTTTGGCCTTATTCAACCTTAACAGAAAGTTGAAAGTCCGGCAACGACTGCAAGAATGCACGATGAACACTTTGAAGACAACCATTAGACTGACAGGAAAGTTCTACATTAATGCTAACCAGATAGGAAACATATGCGCATATGGGCAAATTATCAGTAGACTATAAAGCAGTTCACTTCAGTACCCTGGATAATGTGGCCTGTGGTAACATAAGCCGATTTTTCATGTCGATAAACGAAATCTTTCGACACGATAGCTTCTAGGTTTGTTGAGGTCGCTAAGGATCTTCCACTACATTTGTTCATCTTCTTTATACCCGATGAGACCGGATGGTGGAACAAAGTGGAAGGGATTCCGAAATAGCTTGACGTGAGGTTAGCCAAGGTGGCGAGTAATTTAGTTTCGAAACGAACTCTAGGTGAATAGTGAAATACTATTAAATATGTTGTCCAAATTGGAGGTGATGTCCTACCAGCGAAACCAAAAGAATCGAATTTAAATATATCTAACACACAACGAATTATTCTGTCTTCTGCCGAAAGCGGAAGTTCACTGGATACAAAAGCACAGGCAAAAACATAGATGGCTGATAAAAATGAAAGCACTTTGGCTCAACACATGCGGAAATGAAACTCGCATATCTTCAGTAAACTCCTAAACCACGTGCCATTACAGAAATGCTTTGGCATATATCGTGAAAGAAGGACGAAATGTACAACAGATTGTTGTCGGTACAGAATTCAAAGCAACGGGTCAAGGAAACAAATACCAAATCGGAATTCAAACGGGTTCCAAAATGAAACGATTCGGGACATCACATAAAGTGTTCGCCCACAAGTATTGCATTTGTTGAATAGGCTAGAGGTAAAGAATCACTGGTCCATGTACAGCTGTGCCAAGGGAAAACAGGTCCACTGCTTTGCGTAAATCTCTGGAAAAGAAGCGATACGGAGGTAATCTGCTGAAAAACCAAGCGAAAGCTACTGAAGGTTCGATGACTATCCATAAATCCTTTTAACAACGACAACTGAAGGGGTCCCAGATGCACAAATTTGTTGGCCAGCAAACTACATCAGCGGGAAAAAGAAGATATCTGTGAAATAAACAGTCTGGAGTCTGTATATTTTTTCTTGCCCTGTATTCTGCACATGTTTCCGTTAATTATGCATCGGGACAGCATCCGTACCCTAAATAACGCGTTAGCGTGACCGGCGCTTATGTGTTACCTGCGCTGCACCATCTGTAAATTGATCCAAACGTCTTGCGTGTGATGTAAGCCTGAAGAAACATGATCAAGAGGCGACTGGGTGTTGTGGAATTCTGTCTACTGCCCACCATCTGATCAGATCACAGGTAGAAGTGAACACACCTGGGACCGTAATGTGTTGTTAATACCATTAGTAAACTAACCTGAAATTCGAGTATAATCACTGAGATTGGCTATCTCAATAAGTATTCTGTTCAGACCCTAATTAGTGACCTTTGTGATTTTGTGATATCTAACTGCAGATAACTGATCAGGCAACTTCTGACAGATAACAATCGAGACATTAAGGTAGACATCTCCCTGCAGGCTCCTTTACAACTTTCATTAGTAAAGGACCTTGGAAGTTTGGGTGAAGTTTTTATAACCATCAAGCATTTATTGCCTCAACTACGACATATTTGATTATGGATAAACTGTCTACGTGATACGACAACAGAAAAACGTTCAAATTAAGTGATATACCTGGTCGTCTGTACCACAGTTTGTAACGACATTCTACATTATTAAACATGCCCGTCCAATTTACATGTTTGCATTCCAACTACAAGTTGATTTGTTTCAGGTACACATTTTGATTCACGGTAATGGCAGGCTGGCATTGACCAATTAAATCTTTATCTATAACTTAACTACGGCGACAAGGAATTCGGTATGTGACGGGGAACAGAAGCTTGTTCACTGTACGATCAATAGTAAGATGAAAAGATCGTTGTATACACATTTGTGCCATGTCCGAATTCCGTTTCGAGTGGCACACCGGAAATAATCAACTCGTCTACAGAATTCATTATCACGCCAGATGGAGGTAAAGTAATTTAACAATCTGCATACTCTGTTTTGACAGTAACAAAAATATTCACTTATTTTGGATCTAAAATTGTTTCTGATTGAGATGAAGATCTACATCGAATTTAGGTGGTCAGCCTAGTTATGGAAATGAAGGCTGACAGCGGATTAACTCGATACGTCAACAACTGAACCAATGTAGGTGCTAAAATAATGAGATGAGACATTTAGAAAAGATGTTGCTACTTTTTAGATTTTATATGATCCGTACAAATAACTTGTCCGCATATTTGGATATATAGCTTTATATGATGCCGGGGGACGTCGTAACTTCAGTTTGTGTTTATATCCAAGGCGATTAGCGTTTGCTAGGAGCTCGTCAAGATTTCGTGACTTTACAACAAAAGATCAGTCATTATGAAACTGGAAACGTCAGTAGTTGCTACACCGTTAATTCTCAGAGATTTTCGGACGAGGTCTATGGACGGTTAGTAGACTCCAGTCTAGTATATGGGCTTCCCAGACATTTTCAAAAGAGCAGTCGAGATTTTCGCAGCTCGTGAACTAGTTACTGCTAGGTTACCAACACAACGAAGCATAGGAAAAATATGCAGAATGACCATTGTACACCACTGCGACCAATGTGGCATATTCGGCCCTAAGTTAACCTGGTTACGCATCCAATTTGGATAAATGGACAAACAAGTAAGTCAAAAGGCCAGTGGCAGTCGATCTATGTGAGAAACAACGAACCTATGATCTCCTCAGTCACACGCCTGAGACAGACCCTGTCTGGCTGGTCAACCCTCTAGCAAGATATGCATATTGAGGCTGCAAAGCACATCTTGACGAGGCTAACAAAACACAAATTACTGCTTGAAGAAGTTGGAATTCCATGGTAAACATGCCACTGAATCATGGTATAACCAACAAAATAAGACAAGTTAAGAAAGGCTATATAGAGGAGATGACAATGAAAAGACAAAAGGGGTTAGATACTTTCGCCCAGATGGACGAATCGAGTCGCTGAGGCATAACAAGCAATGAGTCACATTTACACAACTGGTAAATATCAGTTGAACAAGGTATGTGGGCTTCGTATCGCCTGCACCAAAGGTTCTCGCTGTCCTAACGGACAAAGTGCCATCAAGGTTGCATTCTAATAAGTAGGGATAATCTGAGGAGATGGTGTGGAATATAATCCCAAACTATCTGCTTGTTGCTAGTAAACTAAGATAAAATGTTATCGCTGGAACGGATTAGCCTTCTCTTTTAAGGATAAAAAAAGGATCTCTTCAAAAGCGGATTTGTCGCTGCCATCTCCGAAGTTTTCTGGTAAACAAACAAACCAAAATCCTCTACTACTCATCAGTAATCGAAATATCATCCAATAAGTTAATGATTCCTGTGACTTCAAATTCGAGAGAAGTCGTAGTCGAGGGGTCATCGATTGGACTTAAAAGGACAATTATTATGTCTTCTCTTGATGCGATCGGGCAACCTGATAATTATTCACAAGCGAAAACAGTTGATCGTTCACATATGATAATTCGGTCGTGCCTAATGTGAGGTCAATGACGTAGTGGTCAACTCGATTGTCTCATGAAAGCATGGCCGGAGTTATAGTCCCGGTCGTGACAAGGATATACACTACTGACGAGCTCTAATGAGAGCGAAGCTCGAGTCTAGTGCTTCTGCTGTTCGAAAGGGTCCTACTGGAAAGTCTATGGGAATGCGATAGCTTCGATCAATTGTGAATGGTATTCAATCTACTTGAAAATCAAAATCCCTGCTTCTCATCAGATAGAAAGTTCAACGACAAACAATAAGGTTTTAAACCGACAACTAGGGTTACCTAATATTCACATCCACGCACTGTGTTCATAAATCTTATGTGTAAAATCTGTATGTTCTGCGTTTGCGACCGGCTCGAGTATGTGAAATATCAACATATCACAACGCATGTCTTCCTTATGCTCTAACGAAACGTCGGGGAAACTGAGTGTTTCTGGTTTCGATTACATGAATATTACATCAGATGCAATTTATCAGTCAACTGGACAGGCATTTATTTTCTTGGGATGCATTGAATCACCCCCGCTTTCAATGTCTCTCCTCAACTTGATATCTTGAGAGGAGTCAACAAGGAACAGCATCTCTCTCATGTGGGTAACGTGTTCGTTCACTGCTGTTGGGTGCAGAGTGGTAAGCATGTCTGCCGAAACTTTAAAACAGTTTGCTGAAGCGCTCGCTGGTTTAGCATTGGTATGCCACAGGAAGCATGGCAACTTTCCGTCATACCCTTTCAGTTACATCAGGGTCTTAACTATCTGTGCACCTGTCTCATGGGGTTACATAAAGTGACTGTGTTTTGGATCTCACAGGTACACCAGGCTGTCCATTCGATTGGGTTCAATTTTAAAATGTTGCTCAGGAGCGTTAGCAAGTTTAATATTCAGGTACAGTTTAAATAGATGTACAATGAGATAAAGAACACGCTCCATATTGTTGTGAGCCAACAGCACGGATGTCATCAGGGTTGTTTATTCAAAACAGCAACATACGGGTTAAGCGCTTAAACAGGACCACAAAAAAAACACTCATTTGCATACACTACTCGGCCCGGACCGTCTCGGTTGTCACGGACGCCAGACGCAGCAAGGACCATCTTGGGCGATGCTTCACTCCGGTTTTTCTTCCTGTATTTTTCCTGCGGCAACGTCGATGTCAAAACATATGCTCTGGTCCTATTACTGAATAGTGGTCGCGTGAGTAGTATATTTCGATCGCTCATTCCCATTACATTCCTCCCCCCGGCAAAGATTGTTCCAGCTGCAACAAAAGCCTTTCAGGTTCTCTTCGCTCTCTCGACGATCTGCGTATTGTCCCCAGGGACGTCGCTGCTCCTGGCGTACATTTTCTTCTGCTCGGGGTGTCGTACCATTTGTGAAGCAGGCTTCCGTGCACTTGATGTTGATTCTTATTATTCTTGGTAAGATACACTAGACCATGGCGGTCCACTACCACAAAAGGTCTTCTCCACTTCCTCAGGAACTTCCTAAATCCAGGTCCTGTTGCGCCTGGACTCCGCCTGTCTCTGTATTTAACCTTCGAAACAATTTCAAACACCGCATTTCGATCTGACAACCTTGCGGTTGACTGCTCCTTGGAAACTTCTTGTGCGTTCGCCAAGTTTTGGTTGGCCACTTTCCGAGCTTCTGCTAATTTACGCATGCTCATCCGTCGGTATCCTCAGAAATCAATTTACTGATCGACTGGCAGGCGTGGCATGCGCCCATACATGAACTCGAACGGTGATTTCGTCGTTCCTTGAGGCAAACAGCGGTGGGTCAACAGAGTCAGTGATAGTTTCCTCCCAGCTCCCTCCTTTCGCCGTCAACCAGTCCTTGATTCTGTGGTTTTTTCGTCCCGTCAGTCCATTTGAGTGAGGATGGTATGGCGTTGTGCGAATTTTCGTGATTCCCGAACGCTCCAAGCAGTTCCGGAACTCTTCACTTTCGAAGCAGGGACCTTGATCAGTCAATGTGCTTCGCGGTAATGCATGGTCTGCCACGATGCGTTCCATTACCGCTCTGCACACCGTGCTTGCAGGCTGATCGGGTATAGCGGTTCCTACGATCCATCTTGTGGAATGTTCCATCATGACTGTTGTGGAACCCAATTTCACATTTCACGTCATTCTGCTGACATGTTTGCAGCAGTATGCCTTTATGTTCTAATTTAACGTTACTCGTCTGTTCGCAACGCTTGTGCTTACTCCCAACCGTTTAACGTGAACATTTATTTCTTTCCCATACACTCTACATCGGTCATAAACAACTTAACTTTATCCAAATTTATTATTTATATTCTGATTCCTACCACAATCTACCACATTTGTTTATATGTGTAAAAATAACGCACTACATATTTTACCACTGAAATTAACTGGACGGTTTGTCACGTTTCTGCTGCACTGTTATATGCGTTTGTAAACCTGGTCGTAAGTTACTGTACATTTAAAATGTTTATTATTGTAATTGTAGAACCACGTTCGATAACAGTATATATATTTACGTATAGACTTCTGCCCTGTGCTCATTTTAAGATATATATACATATATCCAGCCCAGACCGTGCTTAGGACTAGAATACCTGGACGCATAATTCGTATCTTCTGACGATTAAACAACCATGATGTACTGATTTCCGGAAGCGGTTACTGAGTAGGGACCCATCACGTCCAGCGACCATTATTCCCTAATCTCCCTGACCGGAACTGGTTGTGTGGGATGCTGACTGGGGTAGTAGGAGCTCTTCAGCAGCTGACATTGCTGGCACGCCAACACATATTTGCTAACATCCTTCTGCATTCCAGGCCAGTATGCCCTTTGCTTTAGCACTTCATAAGTTTGATGACATTCCTTCACATTTGTCTCTCTCAACCCTGTCAGTATACCAGGCATGCCTATTCCATCCCGCAGTTGGCGCATTAGAATTCCGGTGTAATTCAACAGCAAGTCTGACCAGTGTGTTCTGAAAGCCTTCACTTACAGATTTCCTTCGTCCACTGGCGGCTGGTCCCGCGATAGAAGTTGATTAATCATCATTCGGATTGTCGTGTCCGTCCTCTGTGCTGCCTGTAACCTCCTGGGATCGTTCTCCAGTTCAATACTGTTCACTCCGATCACGTCCTCGTGAACTTCATACGTGTGTTGCGTTCGGGAAAGCAAATCTAGAACATGGTTCTCTCTTCCAACTACATGGCGAATTGTGAAGTCGTAACCCTATAATCGTATCACGCAACGATCCGGCTTTCCTCGGGGGTTCTTTGTCGATCTAATACACTCCAGTGGCTTTTGGTCAGTCTCCACATGGAAACGTCGACCGAGCAAATAAGGCCTCAATTTTTCCAATGCCCATACGATCGCCAAACATTCCTTCTCTGTCGTTGATTAATTTCGTTCAGCAGGAGTTAACACTCGACTGGCATATTCCACAACACCGCCTTCCTGCTTCAGTACAGCTCCGATTCCTACATCGCTCGCATCCGTCGCAACAACGAGGCTCTGTCCAGTCACCGGCAAATTCAGGGTCAACTGTCCCTCCTTCATCAATTGTTGGATCTCGGCAAACGTTTGATCGGCCTTATCTGTCCAGTGGAAT
>LUCH01001214.1:107413-117531 GCA_013368495.1 Paragonimus heterotremus | reverse complement strand
GATGACCTGGCGTAGACAAATGAAATCGTTCACGAAGGAATTGGTCATCGTAGATCGGGTTGGTCTCCCGGGCTGGGGCTCTTGCGACTCGCAGTCAGTGGCTTGAGACATTAGGGGAGATGGTGGCTAACCGAGCTCAGTGGCGTGAATGTTGTCGTTGTTTCGCCGAGTTGTCAGTGAAGTGAGTGCACTTAATGAGTCGGGGGTAGTGGAACCCGTAAGGAAGCTGTCTTGCTGATGACGCCTTACATTCACTTACAGTTGGGTTGTTTGTTTTCAAGGTATAGGCACCTTAATGTTTGAATATAGACGTAGGCATTTTTAGTAGTTAGGTCCATTCCCCTCCCCTTCTTTTTTTACTCTCTTCTCATATAAGTTTTTCTTTTCCTTCGTGGTTGTGTGGCAGTTAAGTATCAGTGTGAACCACTGATGTATTGCTGTCTATGATGATGAGATTGAGGTACTATTCCATCTAACTTACACCGAACGTGTTTCTTCGCCTTATGACTTGGTGATCAAACTGACTTGGTTGGGGTTCGAACCCAATTTAGTGAAGGGAAGCTCTTTACTCTCCGACAGACGTGTAAGGCTGCGTAGCCATTGAAAGATTTAATCGTTAAAGCCGTTAATCGCGTGAAACAGATGGATCTACGAAGTATTCTCATAAACATCACCATTCGTCGTGTTCCTGCGGATTACGAGCCACTTGCGGGTCACTTAAATGACATCATACACGGACTGTTTGGACCAACGGGTAACGTCGAATGTGGCCTAAATCAGACATCATTGCGTCATCACAACCGACCACGGCTGCAGAGGTCAATCACAGCGACACGCAGCTCTCGCCAGTCATTGCTTGCTTTCAAGTTACAATGAAACACGACACGGTCGTCTGATCCACAGAGTGATCTGGTGGATTTTTCTGGTTACAGTCCGGATCGACCCTGATGAGGGTATTCAGTGGAGACTAGAACTAGACTTCTATCAAACCATCGATAGTAGGAGTCGAACACCTCTCTCCTTAACTAATCTTAATGTGTATCCTTCTTCTTCTCCGACTGAAAGAAATCAAACCACAGTTAAGGGCCTTTTAAAAAATAAACAATCCGAGGCCAGGATTTAACCAATCACTTTTGTGCTTGTGACATCAGAACCAGTTCACATCACAGAATTCTACATCTGACGTTATACCACGTCAGGGGAGCCGGTAACCGAATGTCGGAACACGTACATCGCAAAGATACACACATAGGTGTTGACCAACCACAAAGTACGGATAGTGACTTAAGATACAAGTCCTATAAAGCCAGGTGGGAATATGTAACGACAGCAAGCTGCGATTGAAAAGACGGTCAAACAAAGCATCCACAAGAAAAGGGACATTTACTATCGAGTAGTATGGTATATATCAAGTAAAGTTTAGTTGTCACCGCATTAGCATTCGTTACTAATAAGTGCGTCCAAAAGGAGAGGAGTCATGAATCTGTGTCTAGGGGACCATAGAAGCGATAAGCTGAGAAAATTTATGGAGTAGTGGTCCAGAAAAATGTACTGCCTTTCCCTAAGATATGTGGATCCCTGCCGAACGTTAGGAATAACAATTTAATATGCAAGTCTATTTGGAAATGGATTCTTGGCAAAACACGGAATGGAGAAAACCAGTTGCAATGTAAGGCATAAATGAAAGTTCTCACAGGGCAGGGCAACGTGGTGGTCAGGCTGAAAAGCACCGGTTACCATCTGGAAATCAGCAAATGAAGCATACGAGTGCGGTGGTCATTCGTGAGGGATTACGAATCGATTTTGTAGCAAAAAATATGAAGGGAGCATCTACTGGAAATGCAGACAGAACTAGAAAAAGAACGTCCTAGCAGTCACATGATGAGGACGGAGTGCGTATACATTGAGCAAGAACATCGACATCAGATCAAAGCAGGAAGGGGGGATAAATGCTGTCTTGAAACCTGTACAAAAGTTGGCGTGTTGAACGGTTCCTCCGAATCCGTCACTATCACCGGTGGGAGGGTTCATTGAGGCACTGGTGAAAACGTAAGGAAAGAATGCAAGATTTGAGTCCAATAACCTTTGAACGGTACAGAGATAATTAGAGTTTGACATGAAATCAAAACCACACAAGGTTACCCCAAAAAGAAGGTCAACATTCAAAGAAATATACAGCGGGATATAACTACGATCGGGACACTGGACAATTTTGGGTAGGCGTACTGCCCACCCTCAATCTCATTACACATTGATCACATAGCACACATTTCGTGCTCCCGTGTCTACACCAAGTTTTGACGTTATTGGGACGGCAAATACATTCTGATCCGTTTATGCGAACGGAAGTGAGTGGCGTAAAGAGAGCGATTTAGCAATTATAACGTTTATGTTTCCGCAACTGACCATTGGTCATGACTGAGCTGTGTTAATTCTAACTATTCATTAGGGTGTGGAAATCAGGGAGATTTAGACAGTGAACCTCGAAGACAATGAGGGCAGATAGGAATGCTGTACGGCCAGACATCAAACGTGTTAAAGGGTATGAGGGTTAATCACGAACTCACAGAAGGCAGAGATGCAAAATCAGCAGAGAGGAGCGACTGCTTCTAACAGTCATGATAGCGAATCCAGCTTCTTCCAGACGGATGCCACACAAACAACAACATCGTTTCGAAAGCCAGGTTCGATGCTCTTCAGTTTCACTCAGATTTCCACAATGTAGCAGCTCTCTAGAACAAATTCGGCTTTGTCATGACGATCGAAGTGTAGATATTGATGATCAAGTTATCCATTTGCGTGACTCGACTCTGAACGCGTGAGGGGCGCCAAAAAGGTTTTTACATCGAGCGAAATGGCAACTCGTAAAGGTTTCAGTAGTAAGAGCCATACGGTCAGTGTACACTGAAGTCATTACGACGAGAGACTACAGGATAGACCCAGAAAAAAGTAGTTGTGTCGACCAATAGTTCCATTCCCGAATGCATGCTAACCGTTTCCTTCGTGAAATCTTTGACTTTTGGTGGACAGTTGACGCTACAAGTGAATAAGGATCGTGAACAGCGAAGTTCAATGCATCGTAACGAACGCCTTGACACACGGCTGATACATGAACCATGACTGAGGATTAGCCGTATAAGAAATGGCCATTTTCTACCGTGCTCGAAGCAAACCCTACCACAGAAAGTCTGCCACATTCACATTTCAAAATAGACAAACACCAGTGCGCGTTGATACATCTATTTTCGTTTTGCAGATTTTTTGATCTTCATCCATAGGGCACTTGATGTGATGTACCAAACTTGTGCGGCCGCCACATAATGCCCCGGATTTTGGACGAACTGAGTTGATGTCAAGCGTCCTACAGATGATCAATCGATTGATCATCCAGCGTGCTGCTGGGAAGTGCGACTATGTGCCTATTTTGAGTTCGGATCATTCTTAAAGAGACAATAAATTCCAAAGGAAGAAATGGGCGACATTACTCTTGGCTGCCTGTCATGTACCAGCGTATATCATTTTCTTGGTGTGAAATGTACAGTAAAATATGCAATTACGCCAGTTAACAGTGCAACACTCTACTATGATCAGCTTCCACTATAGTTCCACTCGGCAAATAACCGGAGCGAGGCTGGAACTGACAATCTTTGCGATGCTCATTCAGTCATTGCGTGATGAGACAGTTTAGATAATTGTTGACATACAAACGCTGTCATGCTGGATGAGGACAATCCACTGCCGGCCGGAAGTTTGCACACTGACTTCGGTGACACATAAGCACTCGAATTTGTCCGCAGTTAGGTGTTCTATTCCGCTCATTCTCAAACTTACAGGCCACTGGGGACCATCACCATAGCACCCATGAGCCTGACCAAAAGGTACTGTGGCTCGGGTCGTCGCTCAGCTCAACAGTGACAGGGAACATCCTAGAAAGAAACGTTACTAAGGTTGAGAATCAACAAAAGAAGACTAGGTGGAAAAACTAGAAATGGTGTGGATGTAAGTGCGCCATTGACTAGGACACACCGCCATCTCGGATAGCGCCTCCAACCAGTGGTTTGAGTGATCACGAGAACCCCAGCCAGGCAGGCGACACCTACCCACTTTGCTCAATGGAGCAGTCAAGGTCTTCATATTTCGTGACCATGTTGTTGCTTGACCACCACGCGGTTTTACCCAACTGTCGGCGGCCTTAGCATATAATGCCCAGTACAGTAAACGATCAGATGGCATACGGAGTACGTGACCGAACCATCGTAGGCCACTTGGACCGCTTCTAGCTTACGCACAGTACCTAACCGGACCGGTCAGCTGTTAGCAAGCCGCATGTGAGTGATTTTCATCGGTAATTCCCACGCGACGGTAGCACGACCGGCATATCAGCTGACGCTTGTGAGTCGTAACACAAAGAGGTGTCACGTTATCAGCTCGTAATACTGATGATGAGGCGTCTCTGAAGATTACGAAGGCAAATAGTGCATCCGGTTGTAGAACAGAAAGTGGGTGCGATTAGCCTGCTCTAAAAACGAGAGACCTGGACCAATCTCGCCGAATATGAGTATAAACTCTCGGCTTTCAACCACTGATGTCTCTACCAATTAGCTTGCACCATACAGATGGATTGAGAGAATAACGCAAACAGTCCATTGGTGTATATCTGGGCAAGATCCAAGTTCAAGATTGATAACTAAGGTAGCGAAGACGTACAGTCTACGCTGATAATGTAGCGTATTCTGTACAGCTGCAGAGCGTCTGTCACACCGTGCATTACTCAACTTAACTACTGGCGGTTGGAAGGAATCGTAAGGCAGCAAGGTGACGACGTGGTCACGAAATTCCTACCGTCCTGCTGAACAAGGTTGGCAGTTGCCGTCTAATGGGTCGGGGAGTGCGCGAACATCTACGCTACGGATAGAAATGGCTTTCGGATAGGGAAGTGTATCTGAGTCGATGAATGAGCTGGCTCCATCAGATGGACGATTCTTTCTTACGTGTTCATTGTTTCGTTTGCTCATTTATTTATCCAGAACATTAGTTAATCAGTCATTCCATGAACTATAGTCACGATCATCGGCAGCCGGAGGGAACAGTGTCATCGGGTACAACTGGAAACTAAGGAAAGATGTAAAGTTGTGAGTTTGAATCCCGTTCTGACCATCGCTATTTAATGAGCTTAAACAAGCACTTTGACATAGAACATCGAGTCGTTTAAACCATATAATTTAAAGACCTTTTGGTGATAATCAATGCACATTTGTTTCCAAGATTGGTTTAATCGTGGCATGTGGGAAAAAACAAACGCTATTGAAATGCGATTCGCGTTTACAGGTTAACAAAGACAAGAAAAACAATAGTAAAAAACATACCTTTGGGTTTCGCTGTAAAGGGGTTTCCAGAGAGACAAAACTTCCCTCGTTCGGAATAGCACTTGGCAGGAACAGAGAAGCCACATTGGTCTGACCAGCTGAAAACAGTCGGTTCTCACTGGTGGTGGCGGCCGAACTCGTGCGTTTGCTGACTCCCGTCCTGGATCCGCGACCGCGGTGCCTGCTGGATCCGGAGATCGGGCGTGGGGCAGGAATACGGCGAGATTTACCGGCGATCGGTTCGTTGGGAATTTCAAACGCAATGGAACTCTGTAAAAATCGAACAAAGTTGGCTGTGAACGAAATATGCTGATTGGTCATCAGAAAGGAGTTTTCATCGAGCGCTGTAACTCAGACGTTCAGACAAAATTTCACTACAGATAGGCGACTCAGATACGATACAGTGTGTCCTACGAAAATCGCACAACATTAAGTTGTGTGAATGTAGGAAGATGTCAGTCAGGACTAGAACGTGTGATTCAAATGTAGGAAATCGGTCGGCGAGTTCAATTCACACAGTGACAAATCTTTGGTTCGGGTAAGCGCTACAGATCATCACATTAGACTGCCTAGGGGAATTGTAAACATTGATTAAATTCTTTCAGGGGAGTAACCGGTCCGGTAACAAACGAATGCTGAACGCGAACGATCAGTGAGAGTTTCAGTGTGTGTTCAGCTATAACAATTCAAGCCAACAAGGTTAGCTGCATATCAAACACTCGAGCTCAGCCCGGCTCGGCTCAACATAAATGGTTAACTTGACGGTACTTTGTCTACACTTGCCCCGAAATGTTACAAGTGCCAATGATTCGGGTTGATGTGCTGGAGGCATTTATTGCAAACAAGGAGCCACCGGCATACCAATTTGGGGTTTACAGTTCAACAAATGAATTGAAGTAGGGGAGGGGGGAGGGGAAGGAACACTTCTCAGAGGGTGCTTCTTATTTGGGTGAGCAAAATACTACACTCGAGTTCCACTGAGTAACTCATGAGATTATTTAGACTAGAGTAAACTGATAATCCAGCTTTAGGGGAAATCGAGGAACCAAACTGACGCAATCCTTAAACAACAGATATGCGGTTCACTGATGCACACATCAACTTAAGAATGGCATTCGTCAACTGATGTTTTCGCACGTGCATACACTGTTCCATCAGTCACGACTACCACAGTAAGACGCGTGATATGCACATGGGATTTTGATTCGAACAATCACCGTGCTTACACATGAAAAAGCAGCCCTATCACAATGCAAAAATACAAATCGGAGAACGTACAGTATGTTGGTTCGTTGCACATGAGCCACAGGAAATCGCAGCAAACGATCTGATATTCACATCATAAACTATGTTATGACTGTTATGGTGGCCAGAAGCAGGCCTAGCAAACGCAGACAAGCAGGACTCAATTCCCGGGGTTTACGTACATAACAGAATGTGGTACGGGAAATGAGTCAGAAAATAAACACAGCATCGAATAGAAGACAATACAAAGGGTAGTAGGTGGGAAGCGAAATGCGACTCAGAAAGGCTGGATGAAGACGCCAAGTGTATGTTATTTCCAAGTTTATGGAAGTTCCAGAATGAGAACAAACATTAAGTAATTAGTTTTCGTCACAAAAAAGACATTGCTCAAGAGTGGATCCATAAAAAGTAGCAGACAAATGCACATGCACATTAATTAAAACAAAAGAATAAGTCGAGAACGCAATCAACGAGATCTTCAAAACCTGGAATCCCTACAAGTCATTTAAATAGAATAATCAAGAAACACAATGTAGCGAACAAGCTCGTTTTCGGTTATTCATCATCGGGCCAAACAAATAAGGTTTATAGTGGGACGATGTAGAGAAAACAAAATGAGTGACAAGTTGGAATGAGATCAACCAAGTCACAAATAGACATGGAGAGAACGTTTCCATACAATCATGACCCAACTGAAACCGTGGCAGAGTTCATCGATCATGGAGTGAGTAGTGACTCATGGAAACCGGAAGACCTGAACATACCGCTTGTGTGTACATGTGTGGGTTATGTAATCGAATTTCCGTAGCCTCAGCTGTGACCAAAATTCTTTTCGTTCGATTTATCGAGTCCAGGACAGTCAATCGAAAGCCGTAATTCCGGAACTCATTAAGAAGATAGTAAATAGCAAGGTTCGTACCGTTGAAACTTATGACAGGCGCAACAATGGCCAAGTATACAGTAAATCTATTTATAACTTCAATGCAAACGATAGTCTAAGGCAGATCGCACACTAGCACTATAACTAATGTTTTCAACGACAACTTGATGCCACGGATAACATAGGAGGCAAGCTTTCCCCACGTTCGACAGAGTAACTACAGCAACATCATAGACTGCCAAGACGGTGCTGTCGACAGAGGTGAAACTTTTCACATTATTGAAAAGGCTGCTTTCAGTAACGAACACAACAGCAGGAACGCCTCCGTCTTAAAATATTTTCTATCTAAAAGACGAGTTTACTTGTCCAAAAGAAAAGATCCTTATGGAGTTTTGCAGCATTGTGACTTGAAGCGAACGAGGGTAAACATTGTAGTGAGAAAAGCTGCTAAAAGTGCGTATGACATCAAACGGTTAGACTCCATCCAATAAAAGAATAAGACATTGCCTGACTGAAACATGCAGGAACCGTCTCAGTATAACGTCAATGCGATTCAGTATAGTCAACGGGGTAAGATGCCAAAAGAAAGTCAATTGTCCTAAAGCTTTATTCCCAATTGAGGCCTGAAAAGGTTTATGCTCTTTCGAGGGGCTTTAAACTTTGACTGAGTCTATATTCAAACCAATAGGGACCATTTCTTTGGTTGGTAGCAGATTCAAAGACCAAGAGACGTGACTATTGAAGTAAAACAACAAGAATTTCCTAGGTGCAGTTTATCAATACAAACTGAATAACTGGGGGCTGATTCAGAGCGGTGACTTGTATCAATACTAAGCAGTACAGCTGATGGACCGTCAAGCAAACAGATGAGGCAAAAAGCATGACAAAATAAATCACATCAAAAAGTAATCCAGGGCGACGCAGTTCGAGTGAAAGTTCACTCATTTAACACGATAACATGAACGCAGAAAGCGATGAACCCACGTGACTACTTCGAACACTGGAAGCAACGCTCAGCGAATCCTCACTGTCTTCGCCAGAACCATATTGCGACTCTCGGATGCGGTCTTTGCCATGAGTCGTCATGATCGCGCGTGGTGCAGGAACAGAGGGTCGCAGAAATTCATCTCGTCTTGAGTTTAGTCCATTGGCGTGCACAGACTCTGCGGCAGGTGGATTGACGTTTTCGTCAGTGAAAGTCAACTGCTTTGGAGGAGAGACCGGGTGACTTGGGGATTTGGCCGATGAGTATAGCTGACCATCGTGGTTGGCCTCGGTCTGTGAATGTATGAAGAGAGTGTAGAATAGCTTTGCTTGACAGTCCCAGTATCACAGAAAGTAGCTCGTATGACACCAATCTGTCAGCAGAGTAGATTGGTGATTGATGTTAGACAGACACGGACTTGGACAGACCGAAAAGCAGCAAACCGAACAAAGCGGTAGTAAGACAAACAAACCATCACGAGTGGTCGCTTGTATGCAAGAATGGAATATACCGGTTACAACAGAGTAAACGTGAACGATTCACGTCAGTGTGTAGTGCACATTTCCGACTGGAATAGCCCAAACACTGATACAATGCATGACAAATTGAAATGTCACCCACAAACTAGCACACACATGGCTGTGTACACACAGGAATGTGTATATTTCGTTTTAGGCGGATGAACAAGGGCTATGATAAGGGGAAACGTCGACCGTGATAAAACCGCCAGGGAAGACGACGGACAGGAAAAGGTTAATGCTTGAAACAGTTGTTTACCAATCAAGTGATGGTAGATAACGTTAATTACTATTTGATATACACTTCGGACTCCCTCACAGATGGAGGGAATTACAGAAAGTCATTAGATCAAACGAGAACATCGCTATTAGCCGAAGTTACCTGAGAGAAAAGCTTGAAATAGCTTAGTGGTGGTAACTTCTGAGATGATCAAGTGAACAGCGCGTCATCAGTCAAATCGGAGTGACAGGTAGCTGGAACGCGTCACGTTTTTCACACGATGTTAATGACAAAAAATGTAAAAAATCGTCCCAAAAGAAAACGTCACTACGAGTAACTTGTTCGACGTGACTCGTGGGGGTTTTATACATCCCGCCGACATCTGATGCAAACTCGAAGGAATGAGACCAAAGTATGACTGAGTAATCGCACCTAAACTAGCAAATCAAACTGAAATTGCGAGGATAATGACAGCATTGTGAACAAAGAAATGGGAAAACAGCAAGAGAACAAAGAAGACCCTCAAAAATAGAAGTAGACGTTAGCACAGATCGTACGTAATGTATACATTTCTCGCTAGCCACCACATACGCGAGTATTATGAACGCCACTTGGCATTACAAGTAATTCCGACATACAGAGTTAACACTGATGAAAAACAACCCAGTGTAATAGAGAAGGCAAGCTGCTACACATAAATGTGCCGCGTGCTGAGCTATGGAATCCAAGAAAACAGAACAACAATAGTCTGAGTAGCACTAGGCAATGTCGAGTCGTTGGAGAGAAAAAATTGCACCGTATTGTCAAGGAACAAAAGTATTCACAATTATGACTGGACGACAGGCGGTATCGCGTTTCGATTGGCCAGTTCACTGCTTCGTTCCACAGCCTTGCATCGAACAGC
>LUCH01001214.1:85219-105428 GCA_013368495.1 Paragonimus heterotremus | reverse complement strand
CGAAGTTTGGGATGATACTGCGATGAGTGATCAAGTCCGAGATGCGATTACTTCAACACTCAGTGGAATATTTTAACGATTCGCTGTAATTCGGTCAGAGCTCGTAGCAAGTGGATCGTGGATAGCACAAGAGAACAATTGAACCAACAATGAGTGAAATCCGGTGAACGGCCGACAATACACGACAGACAGCATCAGTCGAACACACACGGTGTTTAAATGAAAACATTGCTAAGTTGTGATCTGGAATTCCGGTCTATAAACGCGGGTACGCGAGCGGCGTGGGAATATTCAAAGTGGGCAGTAAAGATGTTGCTTGATTGAACGACCTTCAGGTACAATAGTACTAACGGCAACGTGCAGCTTATCCCAGAAAACAGAATGGTTAACGCAGAGGATGCCGACGATATCATGGGGTCGGTGGCAATTCATAGACAGAACGTTTATAAATTAAAACACCATGATATGGTGTGCTTAGCCAAATACTGTATTTTTTCAAAGTGGACGGGGACTTGCGCCTGTAGTTAATCTGAATTTCGCCCATAATGTTCACGTAAAGAATTGCTTTACGGTTGGTTGTGATATTGAAAGAGATCCTTTCGCTAAAAACTGATCAGAAGTAAGTGGCTAGAGACGACTTTGGTCTCGGTACGAGATCCGTCCCTTGTTAAAAGGCATGAGTCCAATGTGTGTCTGATACTTTCTTGATTGTCCGTGACTTGACGTACAGATATAAGGAAAAATGACATCAACGTTGGTCTTCCTTGACTGTGGTTTAAAAGATGTCGACTGTCACCGGCTAGATACACTACTGGACATAACTGAGAACTGACGTCAGTGGCCAGAAGACTGCTATGTCGCGGTCTGTTTTAGCTGTCATTGAACAGTTACGTCCGACAGATTTCTAGAACTACTAGGTATTAAACAACCAGTAGAGAAAAATCTGAATCGTATGCAACATAAAACTGAGAGTTCCCTCTTTCATTTGTTATTATCAGGTTGTTCTGCATCATTTTGTCCGTTCACTGACTTTTAATAATTATTTTAGAGGTGTCGCTAAGTTTACTATTGGACTCGCGTATAGCCATAATAATAACAGATTTCCGTGCAGACCTTCAATATGGCTTCAATAACCGTAGGTTAACGAAATTAGTTGTCTCAAGAAAAGGTTTTTTTTTTACACCACAAGTAACCTGTTTGCTTTGAATAGTTTCCAACTGTCAATTACAACTCATCTAACTATTGTCTACATGGCTGAGAGGATAGACAGACACTTATTGTTAAAATTTAGACACGCGGGTTCTATGGAATAGCTTCCATTCTTTCCTGTCATTTGTCTCTAAACTATGGCAGTTTGTGAAATTTGTACCACAGTTCCGCAACAGCATCAATCATTAACAATGACGATAATATATGTAACAGGCGTGAAAACAAGAGTTGAACACTGAAAGATTAGGACAGGAATTATTGTCAGAAATTTTCAAAATAAGAATAGTAAATGGTATAGATAATAGTGTTGAGCTAAAAAAAACTGCAGGACACAGAGAATTACGATCAATATCATATTTTTAAAATTGTGATAAATGTTCAGCATTCAATGTGACCTGTGAAAACGATCACCTAAGACAAAGTCGCTGAACGTAGTTCACAAAGATGTCAAACTATAAATCAAGTGAGTAGAAATTCCGTCTTCATAAGCAATGCTCAGAAAACTGGTGGCTGGGCGGATAAGAACATCGGCTCGTTTGTGGGGGATGGATAGTGAGACACTATAGAATAGGCGGCATTAACGTTGTCCATTCTAGGCATCAGGTTCTAAATGTAGATGGATGAAGACAGGCTGAAAGAAATACCAGAGGCAGCGAATTTCTACCCCTCCATCCATAAACCAAATAGTGTTAGCAAACACTGCGGTGTGAATCAAAACAAGAAATTTAGAAATGCGTACTACTTCAACAAACGGTAACTAGAATTTTGCGATGTGACACAACAATAAGGATGATTCAGTTCTCATTACCTAGTTAGGCCTGTTGATTTATCAGCCTACGTTCAACGTAAACAAGTCCCGCGAGATCGATCTTTTGTGTTAAGAAGAAATTACTGATGAGTAGTCGGGGATTTGGTTAGTTTAAAACCTGTTGTCTTAACCATTGATGATCATAACGGTAAGGTATGTAGGAGACCAGTGGAAAATAAGTTATTTCTTGATAACATGTTTCTGTTTATACACGATCAATTGGAGATGTACACGCTAAAGTCTTTGTATCCAATGATAACCCACCTGCGTTTCAACGGGATAACTGGTACGCAAATGCATTGGTTGTAGACGATTCCGTCGATGCAATTCGCTGATGCGTTCCGGATCTGGGGTAAAAAAAGGAGAGCAAATCAGAAACAGTAACAGACTAGATAAACATGCTGTGCATACACTACATATGAAACTGACAAGAACGGAACAGTTCAATCAGACATTGATCGATCAGGTAACCTAAGAATTAGTGATATATATATATATATATATATATATAGCATTTCTACAGAATGTACCACTCGGAACACACAACCTCCGCCCAATCCAAAGATGTGTCTATAGGCATTTAGGACACTAGACAAACTACGACCACAGTTCTGATACCAACTCCGTTGTATTCTCCCTCTGGGGAAATTAAGGCGTTCGTCAGCTTTGCGTGAGACAACTGGTGTGATCAATTCGGGTTGTTACAAGTTATTCATGCCATCAACATTTAGGTTACGTACGGTCTCTTTCGTCACTTTGTCACATTTTAAAATAAGAGATCAGTGATCAGTAATAGATGCCTATTGATTTACGTGCTTCCTAAAGACACGTAGTGCTCTGATTGCATTTTACGTACACACTGTGGCCTGCTATTTCTGTCTTACAAGCAACCAGTAATTTTAAAATGTAGAACATTGGACAGACAAAGATGGTCGAATGAATCAATTTGTTACTCTGCGAAGAATAACGTAGTGCATAGAAAAAAAAGCCATGTTTATTTGTCATTCGTGACTGTGACAACCATTTGGAAATCGCACAATATACACCATCAATTGCACGGCAATCAATATGTACCGTACAGCGAACATGAGGAACTTTTTTTTTTTAAAAAAAGGGACGCCTTATATTAGTGTCTTATCTGTTTAGGTTATTATCATTATAATTAACACTTTAAACTTTGAGTCATACATGTGAGTACCCCGGTTTGAGCGGCTATCAGCAGTTCACGAAGTGGCCGGTTAATAAACAAATACAATAACCTTACGAACATAGTCTTCATCAATGCAGAAAAAAACACGTGTTGCGATATGTTAACATTTCGTTTACTCACATCAGTCACAAACGTAAAACATGCCAATCATACATGACACACAAATAGGGATAGACTGGGCATGGACACGCATACAATCACACCACCTACTGTCACCACCACCACGACAACCCTATAGGCTACTTCAACCACTTTTGTGCACATAGCGCCGGTTGGTTAGCTCTGGTCAGCATGGCTTCGCTAAAGCCCAGTAGCTTCGGGTTTTGATGGCGTAACAATATTTTGAATGAATTAAGTGAATCAAACTGGTGACCTGTTATAATGAGGTGTCTGGCAATCAATGATGCGGGGTTTCCAGTAACCGATTCACCGGTTTCAGATTGTTGTGTCATGAGCTGTTCTAATCAGTTATGGACGTGCTCTACCACTCATAGCCTGACTATTGACTACGATGTAGTACTGGATCAGAGATCATCTAGAACCGACGGTATGGACAGTCACGAGGTCCTTGGCAAGTCAAGCGGCATCTACCGATGCTGCTGGGCTGGGCAACCAAAGCAAGAACAGAGCCTGTGATCACGTCAACGCCTAGGTACCTAGTGACTGCAGTCAACCATCGGCGGCTAGACTGATCAATGCGTGGGCAATGATAGACGTTTAGTTGGCATAATCCATCCGGTATAGATTATGCAGCCTCATTACCTCGGTTACCAACCATCGATTTGCATACTTCCTTGTGAGAGAGACTAGCCATAAAAGAGGACTTTAGTTAGATGTGTCAGTGATCCCTTTTGAGATGAGCTACTGTACATCTACGTGAAACGAATGGGTACAAATGTCATCTGCATCACACAACTTGGGACGGACGTAAAACCGAATAACAACGCATAAGAAAATTCCCAAATACGGACCACGCTAAATACGGATGCATTAGTAAATATGTGAACGTTTACAATCACAGCAGCAACAAACGTTCGCTGAGTTAATCAAGAAAAGTGTTGAAGTCATCTGTTAAGGACTTCAGTAACGAAACTGACAGTCATGCCTCTCTCTCTAGCCACTTCGCGTATGAGATGATACAACAGCACAGGAACAGTGAAACCGAGTCAACGAGATCAAGGGCGGGAGAAACGCTGATTAGCACGAGATTCACGTTAGTATAACCGTTCCACATTACATGCACAGTGATAAGGGACAAAAGTGATGTACCAGTGAGACTGGGATTCTCCAAGGCAGCTTCGTCCACAATATCTATCGGCGAAATCGACAACCTGATCTCGTGATCGGTTCGAGGGGAGAAGTTGCCGTATCAAGCGACAGTGTTCTCTATAACTGGTTAGCGTTAGCATAAACGGAAATAACGTTGAAGAAAAAGATAGCACTACCATCTAGAAAACATAGAGAAAATCAATAGTCCCTTACAATAATTTGACAACAGGCTAAGCCAACTGTACTCTACAAAACACGATATTGCTATTTTGCAAAAGTCAAATTTCTAGCCGATTAGTTGTGAGTGACAGTTTAGAACCCACCGCAAACGGTTGCACTTACGAACCAGCAGAGGCCGCTTACCGCTTTTTAGGGGGGTGGGAACGGAAAACCGACAGTTACATACTACACAAAAAATGTGCGAAGCTCACCAGCTGGATCACAGTCGTTAATCTCCATCGCCTGCTTCGGTGAACTCCGAGATGTCCATTGTGCGCCGGCTGACCCTGAATTGGGACGTAAGTCCGCGTAGGTAGTGACCGAACGAGAACCGTTACTAGTGTCACGTAACGGCCGTGCAGATTCCGACTTCAGTGGAACTGAAAACAGCAGAAGGGTCACATAATAAGTGTAATGAGCCGCGGCGAGAACAGAACAAAATGTGGTATACCTCTCTGCTTTAACAGTAAAAACCAAAAGTGCCAAAACTGGAGGTTTAACGTAGAAGAAAGAAAACCCGTTCACGCAAGGAAAGATACAAATTAAAGTATCAAAAGATGCACACGTTCAACTTAAGAGAAAAAACTTACAGCCGAGAAGCACATTCTGATTATACACACACACACACTTGTCAGTTCGTATTCTACTCTGTCCAATTTCAGAAGCATGGAATTACTCTGGCAACCGTCAATTTTTACAGATATACTCAGCCGTTGCCTTCTGTTGCATCGTATAATGGGTTTGTTATTTCGTGCGCATTAGTAGATCATCTTGTATTGTAGTTGATATGAATAGTCGAAGACAGTTTTACATTCACTGTACCTGTCCTACTGTAACAAATGTTTGTAGTGCACATGCATCACATTGTAATCTGCTGCTGAACGATCTGGAAGGTACACATATAAGTTCTGTGTTTTCAATAATCGGTGACACTACCAGTTTGACCCCATCTCAGCTGATGGTGAGTAACGTAACGATTCCTCGACGTACAGTTGGGAACTATACTGTCTGCGTCAGTCAGACTGTTGCTCAGTACGGCTGCTGATGATGCTGTAATGACGTAGTTCCAAACTATGGAAACCATGATCACTTCTCCGAACATGACAGAGATGTTTCTCAGGCTGTATTTCACACTGCGTGAATTTTTACATTGCTGATCGGTAGTGCACTATGTTGTGCGACTGGACTGGAGAAGGTTCAGTTACTCAGAGTTCACGCACAAGCTACTGCAAACGGAATTGTAGTCGATCGACGTCAACCAATCAGGGAGGGCGATCAGCTGCTATCTGAATGCGTATCGAATTCGAACAACGGAGCTGTTCAATGCAAGGCTGTGGAACGTAGCAGTGAACTGGCCAATCGAGACGCGAGACCGCTTGTCGTCCAGTCATAATTGTGAATACTTTTGTTCGTTGATAATAGGGTACTGTTTTTTCTCTTCAACGACTCGACATTGTCTAGTGCTACTCATATTATTGCCGTTCAGTTTTCCTGGATTTGATAGCACAGTATGTGACATGGTATCAGATCACAAATAGAAGCCCGCATGCAGATTATGAGGCACTTCGTCAGGTTCGATTGCAGTCGTTCCTCCTGAAGCGTGGAAAGTGACGAGCAACAGCCGGTTATCAGAAGCAAGGCAGATGTGGAGGCAGACGTTCGTTGATCTTGTTGTGTTTAGGAATCTTTCGAAGAGTCGAACGAGTAAAACCTAGCGATGTTTAGACAGCACTGACGACGGAGACAGACGAATCTTGATGAATTTAACGTCTGCGGACGATGAAGACAAGAACGATCTGGGCTGTGTAATCGATAAATTCGAACAATACTGTCTTAGCTAAGCAATTGAGACGTTTGAACGTTCCTGTTTCTTTCAAGGAACCGTCTTCAAGGAGAATCTATCGGCCAATAGGTGACGGCACTGAAGGAGCTGGTTAGATTTTGTATTTTTTACAGGCTCATGAATGATACTATCATATGGGGTCGAATGGGTTTTGGCGTTCAGGACAATGCAATGATCAATAGACTGTTCAGGGTGAGACAGTTAACGTTTGCTCAATGTATTGCTATTTGCAACATCAAAGCGGTTGCTGAACAGACGATGAAAGACTTTAACGCGATGAACGCGATTGGCCACGCAAGAATGAGGTTCACAATATACTCTTGCCTGTTATGCGGCTGAGATCATGAACGACAGGAAGAGAGATGTCCGGCCTCTGGCAAATCTTGTATGAAGTACCGAAAGAAGAACCATTTCATCAAGTAATGCAAGTCACCCCCCATTAGACTGATGAATGAGTAGTCAGAAGTTCAACAAATACTGAATAGTGCTGGAGATGCACCTGAATCAAAAGGGATTTATGCGGAGCTTCTTTGTTGAAGGCAAACGACGGAGTTGTCAGTTAGATTTTGACTCATCTGTCAGTGTTATACCAGTAGGTTATCTTCAAACATTGACCGTGGAGCCGTCCGATATGTAACTACGAATATCAAGTGTAGCGAGAATACAGGTGCTGGGGAAGTCAAGTGTGCCGATCAGAAATGCGAAGAATGGCAAATCTTATGTGATTGATTCCTTTGTTGTGGAAGGAGATTCAACACCAATCCTTGGATTGGATATCATTCAGACAATGGACTTCGTGACTTTTCATCATGACGATTTCCTTCATATGTCAAAGATGTCCCAACTGTTCTATCATTACTCTCCTGTATTTGATTCCGTTTTGGGTTGTATGTCAGCTACCATTAATTGTTCTGTAACCAAGAATGCTGTGCCCGTTACGTTATCCCCCAAGGGTGTTCTAATAGCAATCGTTGAAGAGTTTAAGAACGAGTTGAATCGTTTGCTCGAGCTGAAAATAATAGCGCCAGTAGATGAGCCTACTGATTGAGTCAGTCAGGTTGCAATAACGTTAAAAAGAATTGGTGATATTCGTGTGTGCATTGACTCCAGGCCGCTGATCGTTGTACTCCGTAGGGAACAATACAGATAACCGAATTTAGACAACATTTTGCTTGAGTTTAACCAAAGATACCTTTTCACAAAAGTTGATTTGTCTTCCGTGTACTGGCAGCTAGTGTTGGATGAGAAATCCAGTTGTCCAACTATAGAGTTGTTCGACGCAAGGCTATGGAACACAGTGGTGAACTGGCCAGTTGCAATGCAAGACCGCTTGTCACCCAGTCGTAAGTGTGAATACCGTTGTTCCTCCACAAAACAGGTGCTGTTTTTCCCAACAAATCGAGATTGCTTAATGCTGCTGCGCGATAGATTTAAACGGAACAGTCCAGTCTCAAGGTAACTTCACAATAAAGGACATAGGAATGGAATGCTCTGGTCTTGAAACAACTTTTGAAAGCCACAAAAGGCATTGTCCATAAACCAGCCCAATCGTTTATTTCGTACAGCATGGCCTATGTGCGTTTGGTAAGCTAGGCTAAACAGAACAATGTCATCTGCGTGCACCATGCAGGTCCACCTAGTGCCAGGAGAAAACTCAATATCAAGCTCACTGGTCACCTTGAGTGCACTTTCCAGAATGTCATTGGGGAACACCATTAGGGATAATGGACACCCTAGACTGTGTACACAGACTCACCCTGCTTGGAGAAATGGCACAGACATCTTTGAGGATTAAATTTTTTCTCTGGAATTTATTTACACGAGACACATCATGATTAACCGGATCGACGGTAGCCTTTAGATCTTAGCGAGTGCCAAAGATAGGGTAAAACCTGATCCAAAGAACTCCATCCACGGGTAAAAATTCCACTATCCTTAAACGCTGCTAAAATGTACATCAGAGTGGGATTCCAATACACCTGCGCACGCCCATGCAGTCTAAAGCATCCGCAATGGTCCCAGAAAGGGATGAGAGAGGTCTTGTAAACAGGACTGCCATCTGAAACCCATTTGCAGATCGTGGATTCAATTCCTGTGTGGTGCCGACGAGACCCAACAAAGTCGAAACAGTTGTCCATCAGTCGGTGGTAACTGGCACCAAGAATAGAAACATAAGTTGTAGACTCGACAATAAAGCCCAAGAATTTACTGACTGGCTCGAGTACAGAGGTAACTATAACCTGAATGACGCGCTCACAGTCCGGAGGGTAATACGGTTTCCTCTAACTTGGGGCATCTCGAGTATTAAACACAGTCGCAATTATAAGATCCCGACTCTATAGGCTGTCAAAAGTCAAGAGTGAAACACACGAACACTCTTGACCACCGATGTTTGTATTCAATCGCAAGCATCGGAATAGTACTAGTGTATAAACATTGAGAAATTTCAGAGGCGGGCTCTGGATAATAAGAAACAATCGACCTCATTCCCCTAAACCACTTATAATTAATGCCAAACAATCAGACATCAAGCCGAGTACTCTGCCTAACTTCCAGCTTATCAATAAGACGCGAGATGGTTAATCAGTCTCTTTGAAAAATAAAATTGGAAACAGATGCCAGATAGTGGGGAAATGTAGGTAGCGGTTGCTTAACAGTAGGGCGTTCTGCAGTCGATTCACTCTCAGATTGGAACCGTTAGGGAAGACGACAGTCAACCGAGTTCGTAGACGAGAATATTACCGCCATTTGATTTGGATGTATGAGATGTAAGAGCAACCACTGAAGCGGAAGGCCTTGAAACATCATCATCATCATCATCATCACAGACAGCAATACATCAGTGGTTCACACTGATGCTTAACTGCCACACAACCACGAAGAAGAATAAAAAGCAAACCCTGTATAGGAAGAGAGAAGAAAAGAAAGGGAAAGGGGGGGGACCTAGTCACTAGAAAAATAGCTACGTCTACATTCAAACATACAACGTCAAGTCGCCTATACCTTGCAAACAAACAACCGAGCTGTAAGTGAAAGTAAGGCGTCATCAGCGAGACAGCTTCCTCACGGCTTTCACTGCCCCGCGTCATTAAGTGCACTCACTTCACAGACAACTCGGACAAACAACGACAACATTCATGCCACTGAGCTCGGTTAGCCGCCATCTCACCTAAAGTTTCAAGCCATCGCCTCTGTGAGTCGCAAGGGCTCCAGCCCGGGAGA
This sequence comes from Paragonimus heterotremus, assembly GCA_013368495.1. NCBI lineage: Eukaryota > Metazoa > Platyhelminthes > Trematoda > Plagiorchiida > Troglotrematidae > Paragonimus > Paragonimus heterotremus. The sequence goes on along the minus strand of LUCH01001214.1, from coordinate 95,648 downwards.
CGAACCCAATCTACAGTGCCCAAGCCCTTCATGAACGATTCCATTTGTCTACGCCAGGTCATCATCTGTCCACCTCGCACTTTACGCCAATCGGTCGAAGCGTCGGCAAACAGTGCTCGGTGTGGCAAGCGATTAGCTGGCATCCTTAGTACATGGCCTAACCATCTAAGTCTGTGCAAATGTAGTGATTGAATAAAAGAACTCGTTTGACAATCAGTACCAAACACCCGCTTCCTAACCTCTTCGTTGCTTACTCGCTGGTGCCACCCGATACGAGCGATTGAACGCAGACATCAGTGGTCAAACACCTGAAGACGGTTCACGTCTGCTACTCTGAGCGGCCATGTTTCGCTGCCGCAAAGTAATATAGCTCTCACTGTTGTCTGATATATGCGGTCTTTAAGCTTCAGACAGATACCTTTCTGTCACCATAAGTGCCTCAAATTAGTAAACACCGCCCTAGCCTTGGAAATACGCGCCTCTATTTCATTCTCTACACTTCCGCCGCCGCTGATGCAGCTTCCCAGATACACAAACCGGTCAACAACTTCCATGACTTCATTATCTAATATTAAATCTACGTAATCACAGCAATCTTGCAGAAGCACTTTGCAAGGCAGCGGGTGGATGGCAGTGTACCAGAACTGGTATGTTTTCCGGAAGAAGATGCCAATCGTCTTCCAACCCCAAACCTGGAGGACCAGGAGACTGGTTTGTCAGACCTCTACCTATTGGCCTGCCTGGCATGAGGGACTCTATCGGTGTGGTGGCCACACTGCAACAAGTGTCGCGAGAACTGATTTGTTGAAAATAACAACAGTTCGCCCACTAAACACGTCGCATTCCCCCGCGTACACTCCTAAGCCTTTCATATTTCATACAACGATAAAAATCTTGTCGTACAGTCAGTGACGGGTAACGTCTAACTCCCACTCGTAACCAGGTTGTTTGTTAGGGGGAAAACGTTGTCCTACGTTCCTGAAAGGTTGCCTGCCGTCATCTGCGGTGGAACAACTCGATAGAATCGTGAGGTAAAAATGCAAAACCACCACAGCGCGTTAGACTATCATTTTGTGGTCAGTGTCCACAAATGAAATCCTTCCCGTTGTGCTACTACAAACAATTCCGAAAGGATAAAACCCAGCTGACGACTGCCAACTCACTTCTTCTAACGAAACGTCACACAGAAAGTAACAAAGATCAACTGAACAAACCAAACAGAACTTACAAGTCTAACCGATGGGTTTTTAACAAGCTCAGTCTGTCTACAGTGTTACGTTCAACAATATTTGCGAGGAAAAAGTGAGGCAGACCAGAATCACAATGGGTAAAAATCTGTAGAGGTAATTGAAACACAACCTGACAAGACCAGTATTACCGGAAAATCTTGCTAGATGATGCTAACTTGCTATCTACCCAACCTATCAGCGTTCGACTGGAAACTCCATCGTGTGGTCCAGGTCGAACTTCTGTTTGGTTAAATTTCACAACCCAACTCGGCTTCACAGGACATAGTTCAAAGCCAGACCAGTCAACCTTGAGCACCGATACAGAGTTACGTCCATTAAACAGAGCACAATCCCAACTTCAAAACAAATTAATGACATTATTTAGTTACGATCTAATAAAAATTTGATAATTCTATAATAAGACGGAGGTTCTTGAATCTACGGGTTAAGCTGATTCTATAACACGAATGGAGATACTATCTAATACCCTCAACAAATTCCGCCCGGACAGTTTAACAGAGAATGCCGCCAAATTTGAATGGAATAGTGACAGGGAAGTACAAACACTATTGGAAAGTCAACTGATTGATCAATCCGTAGAGAAGTCAGTCGCAACTACACGATCACACACTTCGCAATTGTGAGTCCGCCCAAATTCCACACAAGATTGATGTATTTCCGAAGCGAATATCACTCACGTCTAATACACCACAACACACTACTACGCTTCGCAACAAGTCTGACAGCATCTTCGGTTCGCGGGGATGATGGAAATTAATAGATGGAAACCAGCTATCTGCATGCGGAAAGGCTTTTTCAAACAGTGCGAGACTGTCCTGAAAACTGATGTGCACTGATATGTGTAGTCGTTTTACTTCACGACTTCCATTAAACTTTGCCATATAAACCCACCGGCTGCAGTACACACCCGATGAGATGCAGCGAATTGGATTCGAGAGATACACTGTGGAAAAGAACTATCTGACTGCTTTTCTCACATTTCCGCATTACATTTGGATGGTTATGTTCAAAAGTAATACCGAATGTTACCATTTAGATACGAAGTTTTATGAATTACAACCAATGCATTTATATTTAGGAAACATCCGCCCTTTATTTTTCACGGCTATATGGCTGTTAAACATCGCTATCATCCATAAACATAAACCGGTGGCAGACTGAATCCAAACACAAAGCTACCGATCCAATAAGCGACATATTGGAGAGAATCATTGGACCATACTGCAATCGTATGTGAGCGTGCGTCCACAGGCACACATCCTGACTAGTCAACGCGTTCCTCTAAACAAGCACGCGGTTATGGCTGTTTGTTGAATATATTCCGTAGCTGGCAAACAGTCGATGTGACAGCAGATCCAATAATTAGCGAACCGCCGCTGTGTGAAACATGTGATGAAATGAACAACACTTCTAACCATTGAATAAAAGATCAACCGAGAGGCAAATCAACTGCTGGAGTAAATGTGAAGTCAAACAATCAAGCAAACGTAAACTCACCATGGGAGTTAGAAAGCCGGGACAAATCACCGGCACCAGCCGTTACGCCCGTTCTGGAGACAGGTGAGACCTGACTTAAATCAGTGTAGGCCGACGAATCAGCATCAGTGTCTAAATCTTGCTCAGCATGATTGCGCGCGACAGTAGGCAGGATGACCGGAGCTGACGCAGGATTCGGTCGGTTCATAGGTAGACCAACGTAGTGCGCAGTGGCAGCCGCATCTACACTGGCGGAATGACGCTTGTTGGGATCTCCAGCCGCGGAAAAGGAGAGTGTATGGTCACGATGTTGCTGGTGGTGTAAGTTTGAAGCAGAATATGTGACCGGGGCGTTGGTATGCGGTCCGACGGTCAGTTGGGCTGACGACTGACGCTGAAATAACAGACAGAAAAAGATTGCGGCGACATAGTTTGAATTCGCCTGAGACGAAAGAGACCGGAACGATAACCGGAAACAGGTGTGACTAAAGCGAGCTTTCAATAATCACATGCACAGCAGCCTTGATAGAACATTCGACTGGAAGGATAGTGATAACCGCGTGCAGAAGATTGCATTCAATAAATGGTAAGCAGTAAACAACCCATGCCAACGCAACGAACAAGTAACGAACGTCTCAGAACGAGGCCGTGAAAGGACGCACATGGTGTTCAGTGTCCGAGGATGGCTGATAAACGGTGCAAAACATGAGAAACAATATATTAACTGGATTGGTAGATAACAAACACACAATTCGTTACGTCGTTGATCGCACGACACTCCGTGGGCGAGCGATGATATGTCCAAGATAAAGTATCAGATTTTCGATATAGGTGGAATATGAACAAACTGTGAGAAGCACATCATCACTGTCATTATCATGAAACCGACCATAGTTGAAAACGGCACATTGAGGACAATGAGGCTTAGCTGCCGTACAATCAAGAAGAGGGAACGTAAGCCATACTTTATAAAGAGAGAGGGGTAGGAATAGGATTTAATTTACAAAAAACGTTGGACCGTCTCCATTCTGTCTTAATACGTCTATGCTGAATAACTGACTCTTCACTACCAGCCTCACGCCAATCAAGTGCTATATGAGCAAACACTGTTTGATGTGAAAGACGGCTAGCTAGCAACCTCACTGAACGACCAGAACAGCTCAACCGATGTAACCATAAAGACTTCACAAATGAGTTCGCTTGATTGTCACTCAACGGTTACTTGCTCGCTGATGTCAGTAGATGTGTGCGACGTGATGCAGACACAGACAGGTAAATATCTAAAGACTGCGTCTCTCACCTAAACAGTCATGTTTCGCAGTCGCAGAGTGACACTGTTTTCACAATGTGTTACATACGCATCTCTCAGGATTCACGAAAATACTTCATTCTCGCGCGTGCGTGCACAAAATGACCCGGTTTGCCGAAAATCGCCGTACACTTGCAAACGCGAGTACCCACTTAACTTCGTACGCAACCACCACCAATGACTGAGTTTCCTTGAAAAAATACGAACCTGGCAAATTTGATCACCTAATAGAAGATCGGCAAAAGTCTTGCGAAAGAACCTTCTTTTTTGAAGTTGCAAAGAACATCCTGAAATATTCATAATGTTAATTGTACTGTTTAGTAGGCGTCCAACAGCAACTTCACGGTGGCATAATCACGAACAGATTGCCTTACACAAACCAGAAAGCTCGCACCAGAAAATGGTAAGTGCTGCAGGCAGGCCTGAATTATTTCGACCATCAACAAAGCGTCCAGATCTATGCAGCCATAGTGAAGGTCGGGCTTGCACATTACATCGGTCTGAAGGACTATTCTGACTAGGACTTCGTTCTTTGAAATACAACCATATCAGACGAGCCAAAGACGAACAGTCAGACGAAAAGCAGTTGCATTCATAGGGTCGTATGTCGCACTACCGACCGCCAAGAAGCTCTCAGGTGGGGAAGTACGATAGTATGAACACAAAGAACTATTTTCACAATTGAGGTACCGCTGTTTTCCAATACGGAAAGAATGGGGCTAGAAAAGGTACTCCCGAATACTAGAGCACTCCTACCACCCAACAGTGTATTATCCAACACGGTCAAAAACATTTTGGTATAATTCGAGAAACTTATGTAAAGTCGAATACACCAACTGGACGCAGTGGTGATTAGAATCAGACAGCACCGTCTCATTCACTGCATCTACGGACTAGTGAGGCAGATTGTTAAGTCATTGGCTCAAAATGAGGTCCCACAAGAAAGTCCTGTTACCTGGTAGATCAGAATTTCAAGTCGGAGTTTCCCCAAAGTCAACCCTGTTTCGTAGCACAGACGACCAGGAAGTATCAGAAGGTAGCGTTGCGCTGACAGATCAGTCGAACATCTTCTTTCTCCTATGCTGCTAGTTACACTCCTTTCAAATCAAGACAAATGTAAGCACTGTCGATTTTATATCCGTACTCTCCAACAAATAGGTCAGCGGACTTCTCTGACGAGCACTCCACCGAATCTGGAACTCCATATGAGCTGTATTTCATACACGCGCCATTATGAAACCAGCGGTGTTTTTCATCTGGAATCACACCTGAACGATGGTATCGATCAGCGGTTCTTTCTCACGATCTCTGATGACGGTCACGTCGAATTTCGCGATCAAGCTGGAGTGGAGATTGCACTGAAATCTAAGGAAGACGCACTCTGGCCGACTGGATCCCAGTGAACGGTCGCCTGTATGCCAACGGACTTAGCACTTCGTTTAGTCTGTCAGCTCAGACCAGAAAGACCGTTTCTATTTGTCATATCTCCTCATATTCCCTCTTTTTGAGATAAACTAAATACTCCGGCATCACCATCATATGGTGCCACTATCAACGTCTAACCTGGTCGTCTAACTCCAAGGAAGAAGCGGCTAGGTGGTATCCTTTGTGTCTGGACGAGACACCATGGCAATGGCGATCGACTGTTACAGTCGTGCTCATCTCACGGACCTAATCTACCGAGTCGCGGAATTAATCACAAACGACGGTAATGAGTCATTTGTGAACAACTGTCTGCAATTAGATTGCTGTCAGCTATCGGTGGGGCCACTCTATTAAACAGTCGTCCGTTTTGGAGTGACCACCTTGACTTAGATCATCCTGTTGTTCGTGTCCGTCTCGCTTTAGCCTTTGCTCAGAGAACGTCTGCTAACAAACATAACGCAACTAGTTGAAACTTGAGCGACGAGGGTACGCGAAACGCCCATCAAATAGCGTCTTCAGCTTTCGGGTGAAGTAAGCCAAAGCAACACCGGGCAGAGACACGAATAACTGCAGAATTCTTGTGAACAAGTCCATTTCAAAGGAGCACCAGATATACAACAGAAGTAGATTTCCGCTGATTCAGCAAAACGTATGAAGAAACAGTGTGTCGCGGCAAGAGTAGGCAGATGGACTGAACACTCATAGGTACAGTTCTACCGGGCTGAGTCAACTCGTCCGGCTGTGGACGATAAAGATTGTACGGTTGGTTGACATTCCACATGATCCTCTATCGGAAAACGTAATAAAGCCTCAGATCCATATCTGCTTTCTAAAGCACCCTTCAACGATGGCAGTGAAAGATTATTTTCAGAATTGACCAGAGTCCAAAAGAGAGATTGGAGATGTGCCTCGTGTCTGATGCTCGTCAATAGTCCTTCCGATATTAAAAAAAGATGTCAAGGTATTGCGTAACCACCACAAAGATACTAGCCTTGTCTTAATCACATCCAAGATGTTCATGGGTCATAAAACACAGCGCTTTCTGAAACGAAGAGAGCGAGAAATGAGAATAGTCAGGTTTCCAACCTGGTCGTGGGCGTATGAGTCGTAGTTTCATTTTGCGACAGACAATGTAGCATTAGCATTCCTTTTCTTAGTCACCTATGATGGTAGTTTTAGAAACAAGTGCTGTATTCGACTCGACTGCCCGACACAATCTCTGGGACTCTCCATCGCAAAATATGTCAACTTGTTAAATTCGTTGTACACCCATTTTCAATGTAGAACGTACATCTAATGGCAACTAGCTCGAGCATTCTCCAAGTCAAATGATGTTTAACAAATATATCTGATAGTACCTTCCTTTTTCGACTTTGTGGAGGATAATACTCCGGAAGAACTCAAGGGATTCGAGGATCTCTGAGTGGAGATTCTGCCAGGTTGTAAGCTGACTGATACTGACTAGACGGATGACATTAGTCTATTTAGTTTCTCTACAGAGAAAACGTATATCATGCTCAATCGGTTAAATGACATAACTAGTTCGTATGGTATATACTTTGTACTTTCATGTTGTGGAGTACTGTTATAAGATTGGGTTGGTACCGACCCTATCTTTGTTAATGCATGTAGGTTGTCAGAAACACTCGATCCTTAATCGACCTCGACAGTCTCATTTTGTCAAATTATAACACTTCCGTGAGGTATCTACTGGGATAGCGAGAACATATAGTGTATTCTCCAACCTCCGTTGGTTGTGATGTATGTCAGTGCAGTTTTGCTTTATGGATCAAAACCTGACCCATTCGTGCGGAAGATGCATACAGGCTGTCGATATTCAACCAGCGTTTTATACACCAGTTATCCTGTATCAAATGAACTGACCATATGGACAACGCGACGATCCGCCGGTACGTTTTGGAAATGTGCAAGTTCACGATCGATAACCGACATGGTGAAAATGCAGTCTTCGCTGATTGGGTTACGTACTCTGTATGCCAACGAGGCGTTTATTGCACTACATATGGTTGGAATAAACTGTAAGCCAGCCAAGTCATGACATGGTGACGGTTATGAAAGCCTTGGTTGTCCTGCGTAGCAAGGCTGGAAGGAGCCATCTGTCTGGTCTGGTAGTTGACGATCATTTACAGCGCTGGTTGGAAAAACCGTCTGACGCGGTAGTGTCGCAGTTAATGGAGAAGCTGTATCCGCAAGATCGTTGGATCTTTGCCTCTTCTCCGAGTCTCCATTGTTTTTTGTTTAGCCTCTGTTTTTCACCTTGCAATTGTACTTGTGTATAACCGCTGTGGAACATTGACAAGACAAACGGCAACCCGAGCTACTGTACTCACAAGTACGGGTCAAAGTTCAAAATGAAGATTATGATAATTTCGAAATGAACATAAGTTGTGAGAGTAGACAGCCGTGGTGCACGACGCATTTGGTTATGGTTATGTTATACGGTAGAACCCAACTAGTATTACAGTAAGGCGTCCACATTATGCACACGTACTTGATTAGCACACTTCAGTGGTTAAACGACTCCAAAAGGGTACGTCGATCTACTAAACCGAACGTACTTTTGAAAGCGAGAAAAACTGCGAGGGTTGAAAATCTGATCAACGTATCCTAACACAGAGCAAAAACTTGTGTGCTCTTCTTTAGTGTCTGTCTCCAGTACTACAGGAGAATGGACCCCAGAGTTATGGTCAAAACCGGGGTCTAGCTAATTCGAGATTTCAGTCCACCAACTGCTGGGATCTACGACGCTGAAAATGCTAAGTCTACCTTCCAAACTGATGTGGTATACATGACTTATCGAACGTTGAACGGTTTCAAGGAAGTTAGTCGTTAAGTTCGATGAGGTTGTCGTCAACAGTCCAACAAGTAGATAGCAGAAAGCCTATCGTTAACTGGAACCCGATCTACCAATGTGGATTCTGTTGTAGTGCGACCGGTTGCAGAAGAGCTTGAACACTCTAACAAGAAACTGGTTCGTGTTAACAGTAATCATTTCACGTATCCAAATTTCGTACGATAGTGTACGACCCCCGTAGACAGCGAAGTCAAAGATAATGAACGCCGTCGTATATATCTACCTCATCACCGTAAAAGGCTTACACACAGGGCTGAAAGGGATGCGTAAAGTTGTCATTTAACAAAAGATATGGGGAGAGGAGGTAGCATACACTAAAAACCCTTCGGATATATCACAGCCCGAAGACTTGTTGAACGGGGAAAAGCCAATGCCAATCGACAAAGATGTTTTAGCTGATGGGAAGTTGTTTCAGCGCCCTAACTAAAAAAATGTTCGTTCAGATGCGAGTGCTCAAGGGGGATAGAATTGCTCGGCGTTTCCTCTGGTGACCTGAACACTGCTACGGTTGAATGCGAAACGACGGCCTATCCTTTTGAGATCATGACATCAACTTTTTGTACCAACTTCGCTTTGAGAAGGACTGTTGAAGGTTTTGACAGCTTGCACGACGAACTCGTTGAAAATGTGATCCAGTCCAGCTTTTATGTCGATGATCGTCTGTTTTCAGTTAGTGCCTTTGACGACGATAAAACATTTGTATGTCAAGTTCGTGAAATGCTTGCACATGGCGGATTCCGGTTAAGAAAGTAGGCAACCAAACAACTGACCTTGTCCGCGAGTATTCCACAGTCTGAACTCACTGAATTTGAGACTGAATTTGGACCAAGAAATCCACGTTGGATGGAAATTAGAACCAGACTGTCTTAGATTTCGCCCCCATGGTAGCCCGTCAATTAGATACGATCTATTAACCCTTATATACGTACAACACGATCCCTTGAAGTTAGTCACCCTACTGTTTCTGCCAGCGGAGTTAATCGTTCACGCTTTATGCAAAACCGGTTTTAGATGGAACAATCTGGTTAACGCGATATGTGACAGAAAATGGAAGGATTTTGTGAAGTAGACTGACAGAGTTAATATACGTTGTGGTATTAAACGAAAAGCAGATGGTACTCAAGACAGCTTACAGCTGCATAGTTTTTATGATGCCCCTGAATGTAGCTACGCTACGGTAGGCTATATGCACAGTAAGCCTGAGTCAAGTTTGCCTTGTTGTACTCTGATTTTCGCAATGGCTAGAGTGGTATCACTGAAAACCGGAACTAGTCTGTGGCTTGAACTGGTGGTCGCGGTACTTGATGTCCATGTTTCTGTGATTGTGAAATAGAGCGCAGACAAAAGATTTGATGAGATCTATGAGTGGGCTGATATCATGTTTGTTTTGCAGTACATAAACGACGCTTCAAAAAGATTCCACACATTGGATGTGAGTCTGCTGTTAGCGATTCATCGGTCTCTTCAACATCGGAAGTCGGTAGAATCTGTGGAAAATCCTGCGAAGTATGCCTCTTGTGGTAGTTATGAACTTCGGTGATTGACGAGTCCAACAATTTTACCAGAAACATCTCCATCATGCCAATATAATAACGAAAGATTCTGAAAGTTTAGAGCTGAAGTTCAATCCAGTTCAAATTAACGTGACGATGCACACGACAGTGAACGACCCTTTATTTTTGTGGTATTCTGGTGGTGTCATGTACTTGAAACTTATGGCCTGGATACAGAAGTTCATTGTGTTCAGATAAAATGTTATATAAATATGGTTAGAAATCTCAAAGGTAGTCGTCAAAAAAATGGTGTAGCGAACAGGTTCGGTCTTGGTTATTCATCATCAGGTCAATTACGTAACATTTATATTGAACGGAGTTTAGAGATGGAAACTAACAAAAACAAGTAACAAGTTCAAGTGAGGTCAGACACGTCATAGGCAAACACGGAGACAATCTATTGATACGATTACGTCATAATTATGACGCAACTAGAACCATGGCGTTTTGATCGGTCGTGGTGTGGATGGCTGGCCATGGGAAATTCAACGTCTAAACAAAGCGTTTTTGTGCGCACAGCGGTGGATTTCCCATGGCCAGC
>LUCH01001214.1:55517-80181 GCA_013368495.1 Paragonimus heterotremus | reverse complement strand
CAGTGTTATCACGGTTAGCTACATCTGTTGTAGGACCTGTGGAGTAACTATCAGAAATGGGAGTCGGGAGGGGCCTGGAAACTAAATTTGACAGGACAGTGGGAGAGGGGTCAGCATTAGCATGTTTTTGTTTATCTACCCTGCTGGATGCAGCAGATAGGACGACCCGGTTTGTACTGCGAGACGGCCGATGCAGTATGGAATTTCTTGTGTTATGATTATTCACGGTTGTGAGTGGGCTGAGATACAGCCAGGGCGCCCAGACCTAGACAGGAAAACGATTAGAGTTCTCAACCAAAAGCCTTGACTCAAAGAACTGAACCGCAAGGCAGCGGGTGGATGGTAGTCTATGAACACTCGTACTTTTTAAAGAAAAAGATGCCAACCCTCTTTTAACCTACAACCTGAAGGACCAGGAGACTGTAGTTTGTCAAACCTGCACCCACTGTTCTGCTTGGTAAGAGTGACCCCGTCCGGATTAGCCCAATAAGCTGCCGAGGTGAGCAAGCCGTCACGCCGCGTCATCGTCCAGTGTAGATGTGACAGTTCGCGCTGATGCTTAACTGCTAAACAACTTTGCAGAAAGAACGCGGACCCTAACCAACGAGGAAAGAGAAGGGAGACGACATAACCATTAAAAACAACCACCTCTGTACTCAATCAATAAACATCAAGGTGAGTACACCATGGAAACAAACAACAGAGGTTTCAGGGAACGTAAGACATCATCAGCAATGCATCTTCCAAGCGATCTTCATCGCTCTGCGTCATTGAGTGCACAACTCAGCCAAACAACAACATTCACGGCGACTGTGTCCAACTAGTAGCAGTTTCCTCTAACGTCTCCAGCCATCGACTCTGTGAGGCGTCAAGGGCACAACCTGGGAGACCAGCCCGAACTACAATGACTAAACACGTTCCAAACGACTTCGTTTCCTGGTAAAGGATCTGTCTGATAACACCGTGTAATAGTAATAATCGTGCAAGTGATAGTAATCCAAAAAAATTGCGAATCAGACGTGGGTTCTTTCGATGGGGATAGCGTAAATCGTTTTCGTGACCACTAAACCGAATGTAGCCGAGAATGGGTAAAGAAGAAACGTACGGATAAAAAGTCAAACACTTACGTGGTCCTTTTCCTGAGTTAACGCGAGCGCAACCGTTTCCAACATGGCTGTCCGTGAAGTCAAACGAGCCAGTTCCTCAGCAATACTGTGAGGCCTTGCCTTTCTTTTTGATTTTGTCGGATCCCGGACGCAGTACATTGCAGACCTAGATCCAGGATGATTGTCCACAGAACCGTTCAACGTGTAGTTTGTTCCATTCGCAGCGTAAAAAGACAATGGTCCACTGTGACTGGATTCGTCTTCGGTGGCGGAATATTCAGAAGAGCCTGTAGACTGTACACCATTCCCGCGAACGGTAGCGCCTTCGGATAAATGTTTATGATGGTTGACAGCGCGAGTAGTCTCTAGCCAGTGTTCAACCGACTTATTACTACGACTCTTCTCGACCGGATGTGCCATTCCGTTGGGTTGGTCTAAGCCGTTTTTGAACGGGGCTCGCTTTGGTGATTCAATTTGGTTCCGGCGAATGCTTTCTACTAAACTTCTGGTTGTCATGAGCTCACGCTGTAAATCGGCATTTCTATCAGTTAGTAGATCACGATCAGCCGTAATTCTTTCCAGCTCGTTTGTGACTTCAAGCAACTTACGCTGAAATGAAAAACAGTGCACATACCCAAGTGCTAGCAAAACTTGTATGCTAATGGTCAATCAGATATAGCACACGAATGCCAACAACTGATAACTCAAAATGAGGCCACTTGGAACAACAGTCATAGGTTCGTTTCTAACAAAAAGGTGGTTTTTTCACACTAGATGATCGATGAGGTTACCCAAAGCTAGACGGTTGCAGTCCAAACAACAGGAGCTGGAATAGTCGTAAAAGATTGACCGTCAGCGTCGTTATCTCAGACTGACAGGACCAGTATAGATAAACCGCAGTTCTCCAAGCACATTTCTCGAGTGTATGTAGCATTAGTAAGACAAAATTGTATAGCGGGACGATTAGTGAACACAAATTTACGTTTGGTTACGCTTCAAAACAAAACGATACAACAGCGTCATTCACAGATTCACCAATCCTAGACACATTGTGTACACATATGTGCACAAACAGATATCGGTTTGGACAAACGAGCTGTAGTCTCCTAAAGTGAGAGCCAGATGCTCGAAAGGCGAAACTTTGGTTGCAATCGACAAAATGTTCACCTTAAAATCCTCCCGTTCGACCTCGAATTTTTTTCGAACGATTTCGATTTGCGCAGCCGTGGCCGAGGCTTCTGAACGAGATCGACTAATCTGTGGCAAAAGCTCGGCTCGCAGTGCTTCCAACTCGGCGGCATGCTGGATTCGCAGGCGAGTTAAGTGCTCTTCGATCGCACGGTCTTTGCGTTCCGCAATCGCCCAATTCTCCTGTGCCCGAGTGCACAGGATAGTTTGCTGTTGTAATGCAGACTCGGTCAACGCCAATTTTTGTTGCTGCACAGAACACAGAATACAAGTTTGCATACACAAACACACGTATGCATAATGTAAGTTCAACAAGAAATAAGCAACAACAACCAACGGAATACAGGAAGAACACATCAGAAAGTGAGCATCACATAGTGAAACATGAAAGCTAAGCACAAGGCTACCACAAACAACATATGGCTGTTTAGGACAGCTACACCTGAATGCGTTCAATGAATCTTAGTCTAGTTACCATGGCAACCGGCCACAAACACACCCGGACAAAGATGCCATAAGCCATCACTTAAGCATGCCCGAAGAAGAATGATGACAAACAACACTGCAAAAATATCCGGTTGTTAGGTTTCTAAGGAAACGAGATCAATTTGAGAAGTTTAGGTTACATTAGCTATTCAGACTGAAATGCAGGGAACAATCAACATTTAAAATGTGCTGTTCGGCAAACACATTAGGCTTGCTACAAGCAGCACATAAAACGCAAATCCCAGTTAATAAGGATACCTAGTTCAGTGCGAACGGATAAGTCACCTTAAGAAGGTCTTTCGGCAAAAGTTGCCCATGAAATAAGCAATGTCTCTGAAGTGTGATCATTACCACTATCACTTCTAATTTTAGCTGAGATTGCCGTCGGATAAAATAATAAGCCAGTAGGTGTAAAAAGAAACAAAATAATGAGGAGTCAACGATCTTACGGATATGGGCCCGTTATTGTCTATGGTAGGCCACCTAGTCAGACAGTATTTCCAATCAGTGATGTGGACGATTACGAACTCCCCAACCTGGTAGGCGGGACCTACTGATCTCGCTTAGCAAGGCGATAGAAGCTACCATAGCCAGTGGTCATGCCATCGATTATATACCTTGGCCCATCCCACTTTTGATGCACAAATTCAAGTAGGATTCTTCAAGGCCATTTAAAGACTATATATATGCAGACGCTTGTCTGCTATGTTACCTTTGGTTTGAGTGCAAATACAATCTCGACTAAAGGTCACGGTCTTTTGTGTTATTTTGGGGTTGCCGGGTATAGCTAAGTTCTGTGCTACGTTCCGTGGTTCGTACAGTCGTGTGCTGGACATTTCTAATTATCGTTGACCAGCGGGTCATAACAGTTAATGAAAAGATACAACGTATAGCTACAAAATAGGTTACAACGTTACGTTTTCTTATCTATTCAGATAGGTTGCTCAGTGGGCTACCGGTATATTACAGAAGACTAGAATTTAATAAAACGGGTCATATATCAGATCCAATATCCCTTGTGCTTAAAGAAAATAACCAGCTTAATGACAACTCACTAAAGTTGCAAGGTCAAGCGAGTCGTTCGACCTGCAGAAAAACACTCTTCAGAGTATATACGTATACAGCCTAGAACGACCTACCACAGTCTGTCGTTAGTGCCTCATCGGCAATTGAAATCGAACGCAGACTTGACACACGGATTCAGGATATCAGACCGAGTCTTCGGATATCTTGATTATCAAAACCAATATGGCAGAATGAAAATACTCTCGACCTCTTACCGCTAACGCTTGTCAGCTGTTGTTTGATATATGCACAGTGCAAATATTGTATGTATAATAAGCAGTGGTTGGGTTCCAGTTTAGATCATTATCCTTCGACTTTCTCTTTCGCGAAATTTCTATTGTTGACCCCTGGGGACTGAAACAGACTTCTGATTGGTCCTTTCTTACTAGACTGTCTGGCAAGCATTGAGATGTAATATGACCTTTCTCAGCTTCCTCTAATTCGTACATTTCTTATGAATCCCATATTCACTATACGTTAGCAGTTTGTTCCAAATCATGTGTCAAATTAATAAAACTATACCGAAACAAGTTAGCTCACCAAGTCACTGTTTAACTGTTCGAATTGTTGTGCATACAAGTTCGCCTCGGACAACTCATCATGCAAACGCACAAGCTCGTCCGACAATCCACGACGATCGGCTGCCAGAGCTTCGTAGGCAGTATGAGACATATCACATGGAGGTGACAGATCCTCGTCCGGACCGTCTGGCGATACATCCTCATCAAGATGTTCTAGAGATTCCGCAGCGAGCACGGTGATTGGGAGGCTGGCAAATGAGTCATTCGCTTGTATGCCGATATCCTCCTGTCAGATGGAAAAAAAGGATCTATCTGTAATTCGCTGCAAGTGTCAATCTATTCCAAGCTAAATGTAGTACATCGCATGTACATGAACCGTTGAATGCATGGCGGTTTGTGATGCCTAACCAGCACAGATAAGGCATGCACACATTACATATGAATTGTCTTCTGGAAGCCCAGATTTGTTGCACTTTCAAGGACGTGCAGTGGCGGATGAAGAAATTTATTGCTGTTACAACAGTTTGGGAAATCGCTCGTTAAGTGATCTTTGATGAACGTCGACCCCTCAGATAGTCACTAATTTTTACTCTTTTCTGTGTATGACTTAAATTGGTCAGCCTGGCTCCTTGAATTTCTATCAGATCATGCTGACCAACAACAGGCAAATGTCTGGTTGTAGATAGTACCATGGAGAACAAACTGATGAAATGAGATTTCGAATTAAGAGATTGTATGGAACAAAGGGCATATGGAGAGTACAGGGTAATGATTCAATGCTGATGTGAGTATCTCAGCAATACAGAGTGATGACAGATCAGTTCATGCATGAACTGTTGACTGAAGGAACTGAACAAACTACAACAATTACTGTCCGTTTTCAAGTTGAAATCGAATCAAGAAATTGCTTTATGCACCTCGAGAGTTGAATACTCAGCATTGTAAAGTGACGGGATACTACACGTACATCTTTGTAGAAATGACTGAGCTTTCTGCCAATACTAATTGCTTACCACCGCTTACTCGATCACTTGGTAGAACATTTTAAAATTGGCTTGATTGAACGGCCGCGTCATCTGGCTTATGAACGACGTATAAATAGAGGCTGGTGCAGTACTGTTCGCCAGAGATGGAACAAACCGGTGGGTGAAAACGAAAATAACTCCTAATATCGAGGAAAGTCAGACCGATTACAATAGAAAAAGTGGGGGAATGGTATCCATAGGACTTGTGGTCAAGCGCATAGCAGCTTCGATTCGTAGTGCGAAAAGTTGCCGGTTTCAACTTTGATCAGATCGCCTCTGTTTGACGAGTTTACGTAGAGGTAATTAGACAGTAATATGCAAGGATGTAAACGTTATTCACTTCTGGACAAACACACACGGCCAGCGAAATGCTCGTCATTTGTCCGTCAATATGCCCCACACGATGGAAACGAGTTGAGTCTGGCGGACTAATAAAAGATATGCGCACAAAACCGGGAGAGAAATTGTGACTGGATGAATGACGAACGTTTACCGAAGGTTATGTGTGCAGCGGTTAAGGAGGCTTCTAAAGCAACAACAAATTTCGTAGGTGAATGGTTATTATATCACTGGACGCCGGAAAATGTGTAGTAAGACTGAGTATTATACATACACATCTAAACCAAGCAGAATAAATGCAGTGAACTGCGTCTAACTCTGTATGTGAGATAGACAAAGCCAATAGCCTGAATCCGAGCTACCCAGAAGATGGTAGCCTAGGTTTGAACAACTGGTTACCATCGAGTTCACGAGGTTATACCGTACATTCTCGAAATCTGACACTACAAAATATGAGGTAGCCCACTCACGACACAAGTTAATATGAAACCACATGACTTCCATGTGGTGAAAATGGGCTAGCCTGGTCAATGATAGTTGCAGCTAAGAAACTTTGTGGATTGTTGCATACTAATGCTCCAGGTATAGAGCTTAACAGACGAGCACCTATCACCATATGCAAGTGGATAAACTAGTCACCACTGGAACATTCGAGTAAACTGGGAAGTGAGCGATTAAAAAAAAAATGAAAACAGCACGCAATGAATCCGTATGAAACACAGTTATGATGTTGACTATGACAAGGCTTAACTACGTACACCGCAATGATTAGCGATCACAAGGCTATAAGACAGTAAAAAGACTTCATGTGTGCATGTACAACACATTGAGACAATGAAGGTCAATTAAAAATAAAGGGCGTCCATGACCGAAAACACATTGCACTGTATTTGGATTCACATATAATGCGGTCAATCATAAGTGAGATTTCGATTGAACAAAGATCAGTATGCTGATGCTCCAAATCGAACGGATGAGGAAACTGACAGGAAAAAAAAAGAACTAATGTTGTAAGAAAAGGAAAAATTTTATATGCAATAAACCAGTTGACACGGACACGAGTCTAACGAAATCTGAGTCTCTAGAAACTGTGACTAGATTGAATGACACAGCCCAGGTATAGCAGCAGATATATGATTCTGAGGGTTGACTGGAGCCACATCAAAACCTGATTTACTTCCGAACGTAAACGGTGGAAAAAACAGCAGACGAAACGACAGATTTAAACAGATCATTTCAAAGGATCAGTGTGATTCGTTCGAAAACAACTACTGTTGTTTGTCCGAGTTGTCTGTGAAGTGAGTGCACTTAATGACGCGAGGCAGTGAAAGTTGCCTTACTTTCACTAACAGCTCAGTTATTTGTTCGCAAGGTGTAGACACCTTGATGTTGTATGTTTAAATACAGACGTAGTTATTTTTAGTAGTTAGGTCTATTCCACTTCCCTTCTTCTTTTACTCTCCTTTCACACAAGTTTTTTTTTAAAATTTTCTTCTCTTCCATTCGTGGTTGAATGGCAGTTAAGCATCAGTGTGAACCACTGATGTATTGCTGTCTATGATGATGATGGCTGAAGTCTTGAGAACAGGAAAGTACCGAAAGTGGCATTCACAGGGTATGATCAACAGCCAGTTACGACAGAAAGAACATATACCTAGGGTGAATAAGAAAGTCGACCAATAAACAGATTGCGGATTGCATGTTTGTTAACATTTACGTCATCACCATTGCAAGTTAAACTGATCACAGACCGGAGGAGGTTTCGCGTCTACATAGACTTCCTCTAAGCCCAAAAGTTCAATAGTTCTCCACAACGATTAACAATCAGAACCACTGCATTTAACCGCCTCCTAGCAACTCGGTAGAGGATACCAAAAACGTAATTCAGAGTAACGAAACAAATAAAGAAAGTCAGAGATACAACAAAGTCATCGTAATCATTACGGACAATAATATATTGGGTTTTGGCTTAAACTTAACTGAAGAAAAAAAGCAACCTTTAGTCAAGAAAAAAAGGACAGGGAATGCAACTCAACGACCAAACAAACAGGCCTATACTCAAACATTCGACATCAAAGTGTCTACGCCCTGAAAAAATGCAACCAAATTTTCAGTGGTAGTAAGGCTCTGTTAACAAATCAGCTCCCGCGTCATTAAATGTTACTACTACTCACAAAGCCCGACCAAACAACGATAACATTCACAATACTGAGCCTGATTATCCGACAGTGCACCAAAAGTCTCCAGCTATAAACGCTGCGAGTTGCAAGGTATCCAGCTTGGGAGACGAAGGAGGCCAAAATGTTGGTGAGCAACTTCATTTCTCTAGGCCAGATCATCACTGAACCGAAGAACTCGTTTGACACTCACTACCAAATGCCCGCATCCTAACCTCCTTATTGGTTACTCGTTGATGCCATCCGATGCGAATGATCGAACGCAGACATCAACTGTCAAATGCCCAAAACAGACAGATCAACAGAAAGCGCACAGACGAATGTTAGACATGTTGAATGTCCATGACAGCTGTATCTTGGAGATAAAAACACTCGACAGTAGTGAATGTACGGAACTAACCCGATATTGGTTATAAACTTTGGGTGATTGCACGGTCGTCGGGCCGCCAGACTGGAGTAGGTGTGGTCCTCAGTACGACCTGGCGTAGACAAATGAAATCGCTCACGAGGTGGTTGGTCACTGTAGATCGGTGGTTTAGGACTTTAGATGAGATGACGGCTAATCAAGCTCGGAGTGCGAATGTTGTCGTTGTTTGATCGAGTTGTCTGTGAAGTGAGTGCATTTAATGACGCGGAGCAGTGAGAACTGTGAAGAAGCTGAGTTGTTAGTGACGGCTTACTTTCATTTGCAGCTTGGTCGCGTGTTCCCACGGTGTAGTAAGCACCTCGATGTTGTATGTTTGGATACAGACATAGCTATTTTTAGTAGTTAAGTCCCCTTCCCGTCACCCTATTTTTTCTTCTCTCTACCTATACAGGTTTTTTTCTTTCGTGGTTGTGCGGCAGTTAAACATCAGTGTGAACCACTGATGTACTGCTGTCTATAATGATGGTGATGACGACGGCCACGGCCGTTGGCAGTAGATTGTGTCGTCCGACGGTAAAAAAAAGTACCTGAGACTGATTTACTCATATCACTATTCAACCACGCAAAATGATGTCCACAAGCTCATTTTGTAGTACGACAGATGTATAATGTTCGACATGAGTAAACAAATGAGTTCACATCAAATAAGGTTTTAGAGCAAGGAAATTTGACTTTGAGATGTGAAATGATAACAAGGATTGAACAAATGCTCAGGCATAACTGGGCTATGAAGTAAGTTGTATTTACTGCCTAATTAGGTTTCGATGTGGTCACCTCAGCCACCGTTGTTCAAATGGAAAAGGAGACTAAAGAACGCGTACATCTTATTTACGCAGCTCAATCACTAACACTGTATTCAGCAGGAAACGTCTGCTTATTCGCTCAGCATGAAAACTCTTTGTAGAAAGTCGATCTTGTCTCGTAAAACATCAGTGGCGCACATCTAGGGTCTCTAGTTAGAACGAGAACGACAAAACGAATGTAGTGATCATCCCATTCCTGTTTCGTGAGAATTTATGTTTAATTGAACCACTTTCTTTTATGATTAACATCGGGAACGTCTGACAGTTGCTCACAGACCTTCGAGTGAATTTAGGGTTGTTGTTGTTATAGACAGGAATTTGTAACTCGCTAATCCTAAGTGTAGTCTGTTGGGCTGGTGTTTTGGTGATCAGTCAGATTGCTGGCTACAAACGCTATTCGAGATGATAGTGTGTCGCAGTCACACCACCTTTAGTTCTTCCGTTCGTATTTCTTATAATACATCCTCAAACTTATGAATACTGCTTACTTCTCCTAGGATATTCCACGTCACTGTCGAGGTAAGCGGCAGCCTAAGCGACAGTATCACCTGGTCAGGCTCAAAACTATTGTGAACGAATGAATAAGCGTGAGGAACAAACAGAGAAAACAAGCTTTGTTCGATATCTTATCTACAGGTGAAATGTGAAAATTGTATAAGTAAGCTAACACTTCCTTAAAAAATTGAACGTAAAAGAATATTGACATGGAGTTTTCGACTCATGTCTACTGAAGAAGCTTGTTCACACATGATCTAATGGATCTGTCACAGTTTTCACACGGTTTAGCAGCTAAACCTTAGGAAAACAGTAACTGATACAAGAATTCAGACCATCATACATAGTTGAGGTGATAAAATGTGACAACAGAGAACAAGCGACTAGTGACATCATTCACACACACACACACACACACAGAGATTATCTACCTGGTCGGGTTTTTGCCTGTACGACGTAATTTCCACCTCCAGTTCGCAAAGTCTCTGTGTAGCCTGATCAAGTAGCTGCTTTGAAGAGTTGAGTTCCAAATCTGCGCGTGTCTGGACGTGAGAAAAAAAGAAGCCTATCATCACCGACATCTTTGTAGACAAGGTGAAACGAATGTGTAACTACCATACAATCATGAAAGACAGAAATCAGTACCAATTTAGGCATGAAAAGGGGTAAGCGAAACGGAACTTACTTCGTACACGAACACAAACAATCAACAGCAAATTAATCACAACATGCAAACAAGTAGCTGCGCTAGAAGCGTATGCGATGGGTGAGATACAGAAAACTCCGCGAAATCTCATGCAATAACCAGTTAGTTGATTGGTAGTGAATTTACTTATGCGTGTAAAAATCACACGGCAAAATAAGGATCGACAGCAGTATCCGCAAACAGTTAACATAATCTAACAAAGACTCCAAGTATAGGACTTCATCTAACAAAAACATACAAAATTCAATGCAAATTACCTTTAGCTCTGAAAGAGATCGTTCTAACATTGATTTTTCGGTCTCAAGCGAATGAAGCCGAGCTTCCGCCCGAGTAAGCGCTATGTTCTTGTCATGCAATTGCTGCTGCAAGTCTGATTTTTCCAATTCCAGAGAACTTATTTGAGCCTCCTGTGTAAGCTTCATCTGTTTATGTTGTTCGGCCTGTGCGTTTAACTTATCGAGGGCCTGATTCAATTCGGATGCTTTGGAAGAAAGCTTCTCATTAGACACTTTGAGATCAGCCTGCGCACGATCTAGTGAGGAGAGCAGGGTGGTTTGGTGGTTGACTAATCGGTACCATGCACTTTCGAAATGATCGACTATCGAGTGACAAAGATTGTCCAAAGGTTCCGAAAGACCGGTACCAAGGTTTCGCAAGTGATCCAAAATTTCGGTAGGCAATTTCAGTTGTGCCTCACTGTTTGCATCGGCATTCACATCGTAGACACGCGACCAAGCGAGACGCGCTTCCAGTGTGGCAAAATCACTGAAAATTGGCGGACTGATCTTCCACCAACTTAGCATTTTCATTGTCTAGTTCACGTTGGACGCTAAGCGCGGACAGATCTGTGGTCATGTGATTTACACGTTCAGTGAGATCTTGAATGACTCCTTCACTTACGGATAGTTTATCCAATGTACATGATAGTTGGTTCTGCAAAAAAGAATAAAACGAACAAACAGTGAAGACAAACAGGAAGAAATTACAATTACATACGAAGCAACAAATGAACATCCAACTGAATTAGGTCTACGGGCGTCGTGAACGAAGGTCACAATACAAAGACATTTGTAAGAGATGCTTCGTAGACTTCGAGACGCAAACAGCCGACAACGTAAGTCCCAAAGAAGTTTATTCATCCAACAGAACGTGTGGTAAACGAAATTAGCTAGTTGCGAAAGCCTTCTGATGACTGGACGAAAGCAAGTAGTATGTGTAGTAGTCAGAAAATTTACCAACCAGTCTTCGACTAAGAAGTGTTCGTGAGAACAGAGAAATCCGAAGGGCCTATGTGCTAACCAAAAAAAACCCTTCTAGTTAACAGAACAAACCGGTGTGTAAGTGGACTGTAATCAACAGCAGAGTCATAACGGTACATAAGCTGGATCAGGGGGCAGCGATCAAAAGGTTCTACAGTGATCATGAGTGAGTAGACTCAGTGAGTCGTCATCTAAGACGTACACGCAAACACAGTATAGCTGAGTATAAGAGAACAGTATTTACTGACGAAGTATATACATTTATATATATATATATATATATATATATATATGCAATAACGGAAAGTATTATGGATCTTAGATGTTATAATAAATGTCAATCACTCAGTGTTCGCTTTTTACGCTTAGGTACATACATAGATAAAAAATGGATGTAATACAGAAATCGTTCGTTGATTAAGGATTCGGTACTTTATCTGACAGGGTTTTTAACCACAACAGTTCACTGAAGCTGGGAAAGCGGTGTGTTAACACAGACAAACCGGGATACCAGTAGTTTCACACCCTCATTGTTAAGTCCCTGTCCGGTTGTTCCACTGTTTCTCCAGCTGGATCCGGATTAAACATATAAGACCCTATAAACCAAGCAGTACGAAAGCGTACGAATAAAGTGTCTGAGCCAGAGAATTCGACGACACGTTAGGCACACAGATTTTCAGATCGATGCTTCCAGTCTGTCACTTTTGTTATTCACACAATGGTTCCATCACACACGGACAATCCCGTACGAAAGCAACCATTATTGAAGACGAATAACCGGCAATTATCTTCCGATGGAGTAGATCGGGCATTGTAATCAAATAACAAGATGTAGATTAAACCAGCCCCTTTATTGGCAGACATTTTTCGATACACGTAGCACAGATTGACGAACACTAGTGTGGTTCTTGAAATACAACTGATTACTTCTATTCAGAAACCCAGATTCCAGTGAATCTAATTGTTAATTTCCTTCTACCTGGAACTAAATCCGCTTTCCCAATGAATCAGTCATTAGTACTGAGAACAGAGAAAATAAAAAGGATTAACTGAGTAACAATAACACCCGTTGAAAGACGGAATAAACGAGATTAACCGGAAACAAGCTGAGTCCAGATTGCGATCGAGAAAAAACAAGCGTGCTCACCTGAAGACGCACAATGTGTGCGTTGGCTGACTGAAGTTCGGTTTCCAAAACTGAACCTAAATTCTCCCCGCTTCGAACCACTGGCAGATCTTGCGAAAGTGAAAGCATTTTGGAAGCATCTTTGTCTGAAAAAGGTGAGGAAAAACATCGTTTATTCTATGCAAAAATAAGAACAGAAACCATAAGGAAACATAGATGGCTGCGTCGGTTGGTCGAATAATTAGAGAACACTACTACAAAAACATTATATTCTCGGGTGGTAATTTGTCAAATAAGTGCGAGACAAATTCGTAGTGAATAAATCTGCGGACAACCAACAGAACCACTGAGCTGTTTTGTGAATGGACGAAATCCATCTAAGTTCGACCAAAACTAGGCCAGACGATACCGTGTCTCGAGTCCTCGTACGCCGTGAGAGCCAAGAAGGAAATACCAAAAGAAACGGGCGTATAGAGCACCAAATACTACTTAAAACAACTGCCAATAAAGTGGATGCAGGCATCTCGTTGTATGCGACAGGCTGATGTGCACAGCAGCGTCATTGATTAAACAAAAGTACAATGACCAGGCAACGGTACCGTTAGCCTTTACGGCAATAAACTAGCAGCCGACACTGACAAGAACACTCTAGTTTGAAGATATATGGCAGGAAGGTGGAACTTCTCGCAATGTCTAAACTCAAACAAGCAACAGCAAGGCGTCTACCTCTTGCAAATGAACAACGAGAGGCTGATATTATTAAGACACGACCCAGCCATTCAGATCTACGTGCACTTAAGGTTTGGTTGAATGCACTTGATGGATCCTCGGGGTCAAAAGTCTAGTTTCGAATTTCCTGGTATCCCATGGACTCTGATCGGGGAAGACGTATCAGATCAGAGCGACGATATCCTTACATATTTATTTGGAATATCCATACATTTAACTAATTCAAACTGTAAAGAGTGAAGAATCGGATCGGGAAATAGCGATTGTTGCAGCAATTTCAGAATTTGACAAAGAGTGCAGATATCCTTTACAAACTTCAGCCCATAGAGCAAACCTGCTTGTTTTTCCCTGGTGTCTGCCTCCCAAGCTGCTGCCACCCCACGCATCATCACCATCATCATAACAGCCATGAGCCTGACCAAAAGGTACTGTGGCTTGGACCGTCGCTCATCTCAACAATGACGTGGAATATCCTAGAATAAAACGTTACTAAAAACAAAACTAAGCGGAAAAACTAGAAATGGTATGGATACAGATACGCAATTAACTGCGACACGTCGCCATCTCGGTTAACGTCTCTAACCAGCGATTTGAGTGATCACGAGGACCCCATCCAGGCAGGCGACACCTACCCACTTTGCTCAGTGGAGCAGTCAAGGTCTTCATATTTCGTGACCATGTTGTTGCTTGAACACCACGCGGTCTTATCCAACTGTTGGTGGCCTCAGCATATAATGCCCGGTACGGTAAACGGTCAGATGACATACGGAGTACGTGATCCAACCAACGCAAGCTGTGTGTCGTGAGTAGTTGACCAATTGATCGCGCATCCTGAACATTCCGGAATACGCGCCCGCGAACGGCCACATTGCTCATGCGATCAGTCCACTTAATATGGGCAAGTGGCGGAGACAATGACGGTCAAATACAACAAGCCCATTGGCGTCTTCCTTGCGAACAGGCCACGTTTCCGAACCATAAAGCAAAACGAAACGCACAAAGGCATTATATACCCCTCCTTTCAGTGACAACCAAACGTCTTTTCGACGCCACAGATGACGCAGTTTGGCAAACGCAACTCGTGCCTTTGCTATCCTCGCTCATATCTCATCAGCAATATCACAACAGGCTGACGAGATATTGCTACCCAAGTATGTGAAACTGTTCACAGTCTCAAGCGAATTACCTGCAATAAGGAAAGTAGGAGTGGAAATGCCTCCGTCTTGAAGCAGCTTTTTGTACTTTGAAGGTGCGAAGCGCATTCCATACAAACCAGCTCGGTCGCTCAACCTGTCCAGCATGAACTGTATGTTTTCGGCAGAGGATCTGAGTAAGACAATGTCGTCCGCATACTCCAGATCGGTCAATCTAGCGCCAGGAAGAAGCTCAACTCCAAACCCACTGTAATCTCCAAGGGCACTCTCCAGAATGTCGTCCATGACAAAATTGAACAGGAAGGGAGAAATCGGACACCCCTGACGAACACCACTAGAAGTGATAAACGCCGACGCCTGCTGCGACAGCTAATCCCATTGTGGTTTTCACAAATGGCTCTATTTCTCCCTAAAATTGGGAACGGCACATTTGGACAAACAAGAGGAGCAGGGAAAGTTGAAACTACTCAACCAATGCGGACCAAAAATGAAGAATACATAGTTCCCTCTCTCGAGTCACTGAACTGTCAAGTGCATGCATTCGTTTCTTACGTTCAATTCTTGTTCTGCCCCTGCTTTTATTGTCATAGGCCTATGCAACTAATTAGTTTAGAAATACACACATGCAAATTTTCCGGATAACAGAATGAGGGGATTACTGGAATTAGTTATCATATTTTCGCGAATTAAGAAACGCAGAAGGTTGGATAGGGGAGAGCCTGTGCGCTACGTTAGAAACAGCAGCTGAAAAGAAGTCAGCAATAGCCTGTTCACCCTGGTATATCTGGCAGACAAAGTTAATCGGTCTATACTGCGCGACGGTCGATACACTGTGAGATCATTTGTTGTACAGAAGTCACGATCATAAGCGAAAAAGAAGAATTAAGACTCAGAAAGTTCCGCTGAGCACATGTGGCCTATCAAGCCAAAAACAAGGTGAACATTAAGATTTCTTTTGGCAGCACCAATCAACGTATTACCGTGAATGGCATGTCTACACCCAAGCAATCACCAACCACTCAAATGAATGTCACTTACTTTTGCATACATCTTAATTGGCTCCTTTACCACTGTTGCGGTGCACGCCATCTCCGGCCACAGTATCATCTAGCTAGGTGCAAAGTAGATTATACACGTGTGTATGTATACCGCTTAGGACACCACAAACACACCAGTGAGCAGACAGCAGGAGGTACAGAGGCGACAAAATCTGTTAGTAAACAAGTGGAGACCACGTCTACGACCCTAATACAACGAAGTGATTGTGAGCATTTTGCTCTAGGGGGTTTACTCACGATTGATCGTAGCACAAATATCACAGCGACGTGAACATTAGAATGCTAATGCCAGGTGACAAGTCTCGTTCCTGGTAACAAGAGAACAGATAACCGCATACAGCATCGTGATAACAAAAGTGATAAGAGAGGTTACCACATAGTATCGTAAAAAAGAGGACGCACGCGTAACTAGTTCGGACGGACCGTTCTGTTGAGCTTGCGAGTCGGCCGGTACGGGATCCTCGAACTCAATTTCACTCACGTTACCAGCAGACTGCACAGATGTCAGTTTGTTATTCGTATCGCCGAGATTGGTCGTGTAGACATCGATGGTCACCTGGTGGTTATTCCGTTCGCGGCGTTTTTCCGTCAGGCTTTGCTGTAATTTCAGTTGGTTCAGCAGTTCCTGTTGACGACGGGCATCTCGCTGGACATTTTCGCTGTCCAATAGTTGTTGAGCGAGCTGGTGTATAAGAATGGATGAGGTCAAACTTACTGGTGTCCAATTTAAAAATACACGACGACATTTCTTATGTAGGATGAGGTAACAGAATATCTGTCACTAAAACCTGCAAACAAAAAATGACCACTGAACTCTATGATCAGTACTGTCTTCACTCGGACATCAGACAGGGACAGTAAGATTACGGGGGACAAGCAGTAGCTCAACTTCAAGACTAGCTGTGTCCCATGTGTTCGAAACTACTGGATTGCTCTCACTAATTGTTACTAAGGTCACGTGATGCAACACGTAGGCCGAAAGATTAATGAACGAGTAAAAAAACGCTGCCTTCAGCAGGGGCGAATACAAGGGGTCTATGATTTCGGTCACGTAAAAAGACGTCTTCGTGTGGCAGACAAGAGAATTCTACCTATGAAAAGAGCATTCACAGAATTATTCCGGTGTAGGATCATGATGTACTTGTGAACACTAGCGTTCCGCTGAAGAGAATTTTTGGTCACTAGCCAAATAGCAAGTGGAGACGTCGTCGGGCATGCCGGATATCCCAGAAATCCTCGATGCTTGTGCCGTAACAACTTAGATCATGTGGTTTTTTGAACCTGTTTTTCCTGGCAATTTTGAGACTGACATCTTATGAATAGTACCTATCAGTTTAAATGAGATCCCACTGTGGATTTATTGACAGTAACACACCCGTGATTGACAAGAACTATGTATTACAATAGTATAATGCAATCAATGTGTTTACAAAATAATGGCATTGCAATAAACTGTTAGTGTCGACCGTTACTTTAAAACGGCTAATGACAATCACATCTACGCCACACCTTCCGTGAGGGTTTCAATTAACCTTTCAACTCTAGTTATTTGCCAAAAACCATCAGATACAACAGTGATTTGAATCACCAGGGATAATTACCGCGTTTTAGGTCTCTCAACTAAACTGTCCCATTCAATGAGATTCTCATTAATTAAAACAGCGAACATTTGCAAGCAAATAAAATTTGCAAAATCAGATGTACATGGCTAGCTTGTCAGTAGACAACAAGTCTACACGGTTTTCGAGAATTTTGGTAAAATCAACCGAGATAAACAGGAACACACGGACAGACGAGACTGGAAACTAACAAAGCAGACTGGAATATGTAACAAAAACGGTCGTGTCCATAGAAATATGCGATGTCTATGAACTGGCTGACGGAATGTTCGCACAGACACTTCATGTGAGTCAGGCCGAAAATTCAATTCCGTTGATGATGATAAAGACTGACTAGGTTAGGACAGTCCCCAAACCCAACATGTGACTCAGTGTGTCGGCAGGCAGCGAGCGTCAAGCGATATAAAAAAACGGGTGACATGTTTTCAAAACAGACAATGAAAAATGATTGAATGGGTGAAACGACAAAATTAATGCGGAAATCACATTAGCCAATAATTGAAGCATTGAAGCAATGAAAATGTGTTCGCCGGTTTTGTTTTTTTTTCGTCCCGAACACATGCCACCTACAGCTCTTCACGTTTAAAAGCTAAGCTTGCCAAGAAACAAATGAATTCAGAAAGATTTGGATTGCATCGAAACTAAGGAAGCACGGGGAATACGGAGAAGGCACTACATACAGAAACGACTGGTGGTGGTTTATTCGCAGTGTAAGGAATGAGAAAAATCTTAGATATGATCCTTTCAGAGTATCCAACTACTGGACAACAACAAACGCGATGATAGAATATAAAGCCTTCACATTTGTTTGAATTGACCGAAAATTGTTCCACCGTTGAATTGGTGCTTTAATCAAAAACAGCGGCGGTTGCTGTCACAGGGAAGCGCATAGGGTTTTTGCGCCGTACATATGTTTATTTGCTGCATAAACTGCTTTGCTATCAAATTCCAACAAATTAGTTCACGTTTGTCATTGTATGGGTATTCAAGGAAGCCGTTAGGGATTGTGAATTGGAAGACGTTAACAAGTTCAATAACTCATTAGATAAATGTATGGAGCTCAGTATTCAGTACCCAATTGATCAGTGTACGCCTGAAACACGATCGAGTGAGTAGGGGTGAAGCTGTGAACGTGTTTATTGGTATATTAAGAACAAGTGCCGTCAGCGCGAAAAATATGGCGTACGATGTGTCTAGTAAGTTAACATCACATATTTTCTTTCGGCTAAGTTCACGTGATACATGCCAGTAACCAAGGTTCTATATCAACTTGATTATTAACTCTTTCAAGAGAAAAAAACACGATAGAAGTGCAGTTTGTTCGATTCAGATTGTCGGATTACCGTAGATTAAGAAAAAAATACGACAGGTAGCTGTTTGAGTACAATACTACAACTACTGATTTAAATCAGGGAAGTGTTCAGACTCACAATAAGTACATAGCGAGCACAGACACTTGTAACACCTTTCCTCAAGTGATACCAGTCACGAGAAATAAGTGTTTACGCAGGCGAGAGTCACCATTACTTAGTCATATAGAAAGTGGCGACATACTGTGTATAACCAACGTCAACGACATATATATATATATATATATATAAATCGCTTGGAAAAGTGAATTTGTTTAGACTTCGTTCCTACATGAATATCGATAACATATGTCACAAACCATCAAAATCACGTTTTGTAAAGTTTCCATTTCTCGTTATTTTTCGAAATTATACTAGTACCATGTCTCGGACGGAATGAATTGTGCATTCTGTAGTGAAAAATTTTCCGCGCAATGAAAGGCACGCTTCTTTGTTTCAACCAATCAGAACTTTTCGTGATGTAATGGGTGACTATATGTGTGAAAGAAATATTGTAGTAGACAATGTCGGCTCAAGTGCAAGTTTACAGGGTGGTCTTTGAACGTGAGATAATGCTGTTACGTTGAGAATGCTGTCACGGAACCCGTAAATGGACTTCATGTTCCTTATTATTCTCGTTTACATAGAATTCGTAATTCAGGGTTTTGGTTGAGCAGGCAGGATTGCTCAAACAGTTCATGCTGATGTCTTCCAACGCCTTTGATGGGCATTAAAATTGCACTGCTAATGAGCACCGTGGTAGAAGAGGTCCGACAGCGAAAAATTTCAGCCTTGGCTAAACTCGAACCACCAGCAGAAACAATGTGCCCAAACGCCACAAGCGCCTACCAGCTGGGCTACGAATCTAAGCCGTAGATGCAAAAATGTTGACAATGGAGATCAGTTACTCACCCCAAATTTTTACATCATGTAAAGTCTACCAAATGAACAAGGGGATTGGTTTTCTAGGTAGAATTCCTGACATTTCTGTATCTGTCACTGGTTCGAATCTGGCCGAAGCGCAGATTTTTCGTGATTAAATGTCTTCTAAGTTATCGTATCTATTATGCTACTTACTAATAATATCACTTCGACGCCCAACAGGGATACTGGTGGATGCCAGCATTAAATGTTTGAGAAATACCGTCTGAATCATTCTCGCTTAGAATAATTCAATTCAAAAGTGGCACACCTTCCATTGCATGATTGTCATCAGAAGTGCGTAAAAAGATAGTGGTAATTTGTAGGACAGAGTTAACAGACATCAAAATAATTCGGTGGACACATTCAAAATTTATAAACCATTCATTGTGTAACTGGCTGTATGGATAGACTAAATGGGCTAGACCAAGGTTGTTCACCTTGACAGATATGCAATGTGTTATAGATTTGCAAAGCAAAGAAGATGCAGATAACCGGTGGCTAAAAATTATACCAAATTCATGGTATTGTCATTTAATGGTCCCATTTTACTGACCGATAAATGCTATTCTTACAACGTCATAATGATTATCTTGACAAAACTGCTGCTACAATGTTTATTGATTAAAAGTGTCAATACAATCTAATCAGATCACAAATAGATTTATGCATTTTTTTTACTCGTTTCGCAGAAACTACATCTCCTAATGAAACTTTGAATTATAGTCACTTTGGAGACATGTATCATGAATATCTGACTTCCGGCGTAATTCATAAGCTCGCAATACCGGTGGATTAAATCGGGAATTAATACAATATGGATAGAAGCGGGTTAACTACTGAGCGTTTCCAGGCAGTTTGTAAATAAACTCTGTACGGCCTTATAGGTTCAGCCCAACAAATGTTATACCGTCATCGGTGCGAAATTCACTTTCAGAAAGCTAGACTAAATTGTAAAATTAAGTACAGTAAAGGATAGCAGGAAGAAATAACACGTTAATGTGATGAAAATCAGATATCAAATACACAGAATATTTCTGAGGCAACATAGATCAGAGATGCGCACAACAGAAAATATTCATTCGAATTAGCAACAGGTAGAAAGATTAATCGTAGAATCTCAGGATGTACACACCTGTGCTTCGACATCCCGCAGTTTGGAACGGAGTGTTTCAACCTCAGAACAGACCAGCTGTCGATCCTTGATCTCGCTCAGTTTGCCAGACAGCTGCTCAATCTGGATAGGATGGAGATAGCGCAAAGTGATTGTGAATCATAATTGCAAATGTGAAATGGTAACCGGAAAGCCCAAACGAAGCATGTAAGCAGTGATGGTGATTGGAAATGATTGAATGGAACAATGAGACACAGACGGATAGCGTTCACCGACAACGTATCTAATAAACTAATGGTTGAAGAGTGAATGATTGTAACAGGTAGGCTATCTATCACATACCGCTCGCTAAACGATTTAGGCTGGATGTGGGTGCTCAACATTTGCAGCAACAGTGGCCAATATGTAGAGTAGAACAAAGGGGGAGGGTACGCGCACATGGATGTGCAATAACAAATGATACCATCGAAAACATCTGCCAAGTATTCAGACACTGGTAAATAGGACTATGGCTGGCATAATGTTTCAACAGAGATCCTTGGTGTTTGCACACGTTCGCTACTAAAGTTGGTTATGTTGGGGTGGAATGAACAGAAAATCAGAATAATAGCCAAGATCAACACAGTCTAAGATCAACAGGATGAATGCAGTCGGGTCAGAGAGCTGAATGGATAGGACACACATTCATTCAAACATCATTCACAATCATGAGCTTGACCATAGGGTGTAGTGGTACGGGTTGCTGCTCACGTTAACAATGATGCGGAATAGCCTAGAAGAGGAAAACTTCACTAGTCGAGAGACAAATTGATAAAACAAGGCTAGGCGGAAAAACCAGAAATGGTATGAATGCAGGTACTTTAATGACTGGGGCACATTCCTGGCGCGGATGGCGTTTCCAACTATCTATCTTAATGATCACGAGAACCCCTACCAGGCAGGTGATTTCAGTATAAAACGTCCGATGTGAGAAACGCTCAGCTGACCTACGAAATAAATGACCCAAACATCGTAATCCACGTAATATGATTAGCTGACTACTAGATCGTGTACCCCGAGCGTTCTGGAATATGTGCTACCGAACGGCCACCTTTATAGAGATAAACACAGTGAATCAAACTCAGACTGATATCCTGAGCCAGTGTCCGTTACTGACCGATAGGTAGCACCCATATCAGCATTCCCAACACATTTTCTGCTACAGAGATTAAAATCAATAACAAACAGATATCCGACCATTAGTGTTAGTTTTAACGAAACAGACGCACAGTTGATTAGGTTCGTTCAGTCATGAAGTGCGCAGATGGACAGCACACTATTACACTTGTATCACACAGAGTAAACAAATACAGCGGTAGACCAAATAATAAAGCACAAACGAATCGCTGATTCGCTTATCGATCAGAAAAACATCCTAAGTACCATATTCAACGACAGTGTATGTCACACATATGATCTGCACAATTTAAAGTTATACTTTATCATAATGAGCGCACCTAACCGAACAATCGACCAGTTCGACTGAAGAAACTGACAGGGAATCGCATATCAGATGAACAGGAAAAAAGCTTTAGAATGCAACGGTATGCGATAGAAACTTTCGACGGGAGGACAGCGTGTACTGTAACACAGACTGAGACTTACCTTTTGTCTGTGATCTGCACACTCCTGATGCAGGTTCGCATTTTCGACTTCTAATTTACGTGAATGAGAGAGCAGGTTTTGAAAGGAATTCAAACGTTGTTTCAAGCTGCCATAAAAAAAATGAAATAAAAGTACAACAATGAACCAATCGGTTGGGAAACAGACTACGAACAATGTGAAAGACTAATCGGACAAGTTTAAATAGCGAACAAGGAAAATCGACCCATGCGCGAACAAACCGGTAAATGAACATGATGAACCAAATATAATTGACTGAATATTCTGAGTGCACCGGAAAGAACATTAGCCGATACTGACTTAAATAAAAAATGTCATGATCTGCTGAATTCCACTCAACACATTCACACCACGAGAGAAACAAATCAACTTTTACAACTCGTTTGTTCCATACTCTGCTTTTAAACAAATGCTGTGTGCATTTTATGATCGAGTACAACAACCACCAGACCACACTTCAAAGAAGTAACGGAACACTGATATTTTATCTTAAATTGTAAGAGGTACCCTTACATAAATGACCGTAAAAATAAAACACTTTCGGTGATCTGGACAACACAATGTTGAGTAATGCTCGTTCGACTGATGATGCATACATAAAGAACGTTGCCAGCAAATGTGCAGACAGTGAAATGACGTGGGAAAATTCTGAAGACAAATTATGGCAACACACGCATCAACACACGGCTGACTACTCATGAATCTGACGTACGGTAACAGAGCTACAAAAGAAACGTCACTGCGATCGAAGTCTGATGTGACCAGCACACTCTGTCTCATGTCAAAAACCACAGACAGACATACCTCGCAATTTCGTCCTCGCGCAACGCCAACTCTGATCGGCATACATTTAACTCGTCCGTTTGGTCTTGTAACGCCGCCAAATCACGTGACATGCGTGTAGCTTTGGCCTCAGCCTCAGTGGCTCGGACACGTGCTTCGTCAAGTTGACTGCGTAGTTCGGCCACCACATTCTCCACTTCATCACGATAGGCACGTTCTTTATCCAGTTCGCCCAGTAATCGACGTCGTTCCCGTTCGGTTTCACGCAGGCGCATCTGAATGACGAGTGTCGCAAACATGGATAACAGGCTCCCATGCCAACAACGAAATGGTCTACACTTAAAGGATTCACATTCATTTACTCATATGTGTATGCGTAGAACGAAAAGCTCACTGTTCATACACCCGTCATTACTTTCACATACAAAAACAACTTCGACGGTAATGTGTGAAACAAGCATAGACATCACAGGTGCTCTGTAAGATGAGTTAGTTGGCTACTCACATTTTTCGCACCTGTATATTATTATGAAAATAGTCAGAAGACTACGGATGAGGTCAGTAGCTATAAAAGAAAACGACCAGCTGAGAGATCGATTACATTCAATGAACATTAAGTGTTGAATGTAGAACAGAACATAGGACTGGATTATGTGTACAAATGCCAGTGGAAAGTCAAACTAATCCCGTAAGTTTTAAATGGGTCGCAATGAGAACGCGTTTCGCAAATACACCCACCTATCGACAGTCTATGAAAGACTTGATCGACACTAAAGGATCATATATCTTCAAGTTTCTTTAGTTAAAGTAGAGCACAAAGAACCTATTCAATGTAGAGCCACTACTTGATACAACGTTTTACGTAAAATAGTCATAACTGTGAAAAGCGCCACTGATCTCCATAGGTCAGATAAAAGTCTGATAATGATGATGATGTCCTATTCATATAAAAAACCAAAACTCCCTAATACTCATCAGTAATCAAAATACCGCTGAACAAGTTGATGATTACTCTAATTTGAACTTGCAGAAAAGTCGTAGTCGAGGGATCATGGGTTGGAATTAACAATACAGTTACTGTCTTCTATCGAGGTGATTAGACGATCAGAGCATTACTCACAAGCATACGTAGCAGAGCGTTCACACAGGACGATTGAGTCGTGCCTAATGTGAGGCCAATTGCGCAATGGTCAACATGGTTGCCTCATGAAAGCGTAGCTGGAATTCTACCCCCGGCAGTGACAAGGATATGTACTACTGACGAGCACTAATAAGTGCGAAACTCGAGCCTAGTGTTTGATTTCGAAAAGGATCAACAGGTAAGTCTATGGCGATGAAACAGCTGCCATCAGTTGTGGGTAATGTTCAATTCATATAAAAAACAAGATCCCCATCATCATCATCAATATAACTGCCATGGGCCTGACCAAAAGGTACTGTGGCTCGGACTGCCGCTCACCTCAACACTGACAGGGAATATCCCAGAAGAAAACGTTACTAAGAAGATTGAAAATTATTAAGAGAAAACTAAGCGGAAGAACTAGAAATGGTA
>LUCH01001214.1:38410-53259 GCA_013368495.1 Paragonimus heterotremus | reverse complement strand
GTTGTGCCCGGACACCAAACATAGCTCCTGGCCGCTTCTCATCCGAAGAAAGACGACCAAGCTGAGCATTAAAATCAACCGCTAGTATGATGATGTCTGACCGTTTAGTTTGCCTCAGAAAGTCAACGAGGGCGTCATAGAACACATCCTTGGTAGCATCCGAACAGCTGTCCGTTGGAGCGTACGCCGATATAATGAATATACAACGTCTTTCTGATTTGCGTCGACAGACTTTTATCGACGTATTGAGTCTGACAGCGCACAAGCGACGTATACACGCTTTAAAACGAGATCTGGCAACGAAGCCACATTAGGTCAGCAGACTGAGGGAACAACGGACATCCATCCGCGTCCACTGCCCGATGCTACCAACGGGTTATCAGAGGCAAGACCGTAGGTTAAAAAAATCAAATACCAAATACATAGAAACAGTCGATCATTTGATCAGAGAAGGTTAGGTCCATGAATGTCCCACTAAGGATATCAGCAGAGTTATGGTTAAGGTGAACAGGCGGTAAACTTTATACTATTTATTTTGTGTATAATCCCTTTCTCAGACTGTTTCTCCTGTACTGTAGTAAGTACTCACTTTCTACACGCAGTGAATCGGTTCACTTGAATTCAAACAGTTGTGTGCCCACGTAATGCCACTGTATATGTGCCACCTTACAACCTAGAAATGGCATTTCGATCCCAGCTCTTGAGATCCATCTAAGCTGGTTGCGAGTTGTTATAGGTTTTCACAGTAACTGAACTGTAAAATAAACAGTAGTCGGAACTCATTTCACACTATTTTGGCTCACCCACTAAATCTCACCACCAAGTCCTGGTTTCCTACTATTCAACATGGAAGGGAACTGAAACGAACAAGACAAAACATCCCCAGATTTCGTTGACTACATCGTTTTCATTTTACACTATTACGGTTGAACGTGTGTCACAGAGAGATGCTAACCGTCTAGTTGTTATGACCGACTGATCGTAAGTAAGAAAGCGGTCACTCGAAGGCTGTAGTCATGAGAGCACGAACGCCCATAGGGACGATAGAGCGGTAAGGTGTTTTGAGGTTGACAGTTGGCAGAAAGCAGTCCATAAGGAAATAAGTATACACAGACAAATGTATGATTCGTGTGCTTAAGTGATGTATCGCCTACGTATGAAGACAGGCGTGTGACGACGGCCAACAGCTGTGTAAACGTCTAGTGCGATGTGACAAGGTTCTCTGTCCGGTAGTCGGCTATTGTGGTCCCAGGCAGTCTAAAGTTGGAACAGGACCAACAGAATGGGTACATATACGCGCGCGAAGAAGCTGAACAAAAAACAAACCAGTGAGTCAGATAACTATTGACAGTTGACCTGTAGGATGAGGACAGACATAATGCGACACAGACCAGTAACGAATAAAGAGAAAGGAAAAACGGACAGTACGATAAACGAAAAATGGTTTGTCTCATTTTACCGTGCTGTTTGGTTACTTGGATAGATGAAAAGACGGTCTGGAAAGAGTCTTGAAAGTACATTTCAAATTCGATTAGCCAAATGGGATTTGAAGGGCTAAGTAGTTACAATGAGCTTTATTCACCGAAGTGGGTGGACGGCATTAGGTTAAATTCAACAAAGACGTCGCAAAGTTAGTGCAAGCTGAGCAAACGAGATGGTTGAAGCATTGCACATCAACTTAATTAGTTCCTATGCCAATGAAAAACCGAGTCAGAATGAAGATAAGGCGGCT
Organism: Paragonimus heterotremus; assembly: GCA_013368495.1. Taxonomy (NCBI): domain Eukaryota; kingdom Metazoa; phylum Platyhelminthes; class Trematoda; order Plagiorchiida; family Troglotrematidae; genus Paragonimus; species Paragonimus heterotremus. Next base: position 51,527 of record LUCH01001214.1, on the reverse strand, counting down.
AGATCACGAATGAAAGACAAAAGTTGAAGTGAGCATTTTCAAAAATAAGGCGAGGTATAAGTGACATAATTTAAAATAGAAAAAAGAGGATGTACCACAAACAGCCTTCCCGATTCACGCCACAATGTGGTAGAAGCTCCGTAAAAAAAACATGAGAATAGGACAGAAAGTGCAATTCTGTCATACACGCTTCCGGAGTGAACATCTAAAGATGAGTACCAACACTGTGCACTCACGAGCGATTTGAAACATTTTGCAGCAATTACAGTCCTGAAGAACCTATCAGAATAGACAGGATGGTTCTCGAACACACAGTTCGTTAGCACGCGCGCACAGACTCCACACTTTATAAACCACGAGTCCCTATCCGACTGTAACGTTTCCTTTATGAACTGGATCCAACAATCGTGCATCCTTGAAATGAAGCAGAACACCAAATCTACGAACACTTCATTCAACCAACAGTGAAGGTTTCCGCACAACTGCAATCTTTAAATGTAGTACACAAAGCGGACGAACTTGGACTTAGTGTAGCCTCTTATGAACAAAAACAGATCCTCTTAAAACCTCTTCAGTACTGGTCTGTCGGCCTCATAGGGAGCGTACGTAAATGAAAACCCAAAATGATTGCACTGCTCACAAGCTCTGGGAACTCAAAAGATCTTGATTTGTTATGCGCACGGCTGGACAGAGTGAATGTATAGTGCCTCCCTGCAGTTAGTTTTTCTATTCCGCTAAATAATGCTTGTGATGGCTTACTTGCACCGACTCCTACCTGTCAGTGGTGCATTTACCACACAGATCGCCGAGAGTTACGTAAAACAGCGTGATGATCAAGCAAAAACGCGGTCACACCAAGTAAAGACCCTGACCTTTGCATTAAATAAAGTGGGTAGGTGTCGTATGTCCAATTGAGGTCCTAGTGATCACTCAAATCACTGGCTAGAAATGTCATCAACGACAGGAGTGTGCCTTAGTCAACGGCGTACCTGCATCTATACCATTTTTAGTTCTCGCGTCTAGCTTTGTTTTACCTATTTGTAAAGTTTTCTTCTTCCAGGTTATTCCTTGTCATTGTTGAGCTGAAGGGCGGCTCGAATCACTGTCTGCACCTTCTGGTCAGGCTCACAACCATTGTGAATGAAGAAATGAATGAAACTAACCGGGTTCCACACAGTCAATCGGATTCGGAAATTTAACATCTTAACGTCCGTTATAGATTCCACACATACCAAACTGCTCAACCGATCGATCTTCACATTACTTTCTCCTTCAATTACCCACGTCAAGTGGTCGTCGAACCAACTGGAGCCGATCGTTTCAATTGTCAAAGTTCTTGCCAAACTTAACGTTCCTCAAACTACAGGGTGAACGCGTTTTTGTTGTAAACAGCCACATATAAACTCATCGGGAGATTGGATCTAGTGAGCTTGTCCGTGATGGATAGCATTGTATTCTAACGGTCTCGTGGAGCTCTACACTACCACTGTCAATTAATTGCGGTCAAAATGTACGTACACAGTCCGAGAACTGACACCACTTGTACAGCCTTAGTTGATGAATTCTGGGAGAATGCACGTGGTCAGCAACTCTCAGAGATTGTATGATTTACAACTTTAGAGCTCATCTCTCAAGCTTTAAGATTTTGCTCCTCCGCCCTCTTTCGTCTACACTCCGATCGCTCGTCAAAGCAATTTTTAACTTCAGCTGAGAATCGACTGATTACTATTGGTGAAAGTTCTCATCACTCAATCAGCTAATTTCCAGTTTGGTGCGATGTCTCCTATAAGTGCTAAGTCATACAGTTCACGGATCCAAACTCTAACTCTGAAGCGAGAGAAGACAAATCGAAAATACATGAGTAGATTATGACAACAAATTTTACACAAACAGGAATGGCAGTTTTTGTCCTAGATAGATGTGGAATCGATAGGTTTCAAGTACAGTAATTTTAGGCCGTATGTTGCCATCTCTCATTTCTAATTGTCAGATATAAATGTGACAAACAAAGAGAAAGTAATCAACATATTTATGATGAAGCAATCTATCGATAGAGTTAAAACATAGCACCCCACTTCCTTCACTGATTGCAACCATTCCAACAACTTGCATATAATGGAATGGATAAACAAAGAGATCGATGTTACGTTCCACGCCGTTGTCAGCAGTTCGTATATACATCATCATCATAGACAGCAATACATGTGGTTCACACTGATGCTTAACTGCCACACAACGACGAAGGAAAAAAAAAGAAAGAAAACCTACCTGAGAAGAGAGTAAAAGAAGAAAGGGAGGAGAATGGATCCAATTACTAAAAATGGCTGCGTGTGCATTCAAACATACAACATCAAGGCGTTTACACTTTGCAAACAAACAACCGAGCTGTAAGTGAAACTAAGGCATCACCAGCTTACGGCTTTCACTGTCCCGCGTCATTAAGTGCACTCACTTCACAGACAATTCGGACAAACAACGACAACATTCGTACATACACTTAATTGGGTACTAATGCAAGCTGATTAATTGATCCGCACCCTACACAACCTATATACGCTCGGTAGAGTGTAGATCTAGTAAACTCATCGATTAACAAAAGGTTCATAGATCAGCGATCTACTCGAAAGCACCAACTATTTCCCTACAATATGTAGTCAGTGTCTCAGCTGTAGCAAAAATCGATATCATTCCATCAGTGTCAAGATGCTTAAACGGAGGTCAGGAGCCAATGCAACACGTGGAACGTAAGTCTAGAGGTAGGAAGATCAAAACAGGTTGGTTTCAACATCCAACTGTTCTTTCTTTAGAACGTCATCCTTAGGTAATCAGTCCCAGAACTCACAAACTAACTTTTGATAGCGTTCAGTTTACCTCCCTAGACTACTTTCGACCATTACCAACCTTTTGGCAACCTCACGGATGAACAATCTGTTCATTGCGATTCCCATAAACTGTCAACAATGAATGTCTCCTGACTATAATATTATCCAAGTAACGACAGGGGTATACGTTGGTGAAAGTTAACCGCATTTCCGGTTTGAAACGGTGTCTCATATGATTGTTAAAGTACCTCAATACGTATCACGACTTGATGGGGAGAGGGTATTTCGTGGCCTCAAGTACAAAAAAACGGCAGTGAGCCTTACCAGAAAGCACTGTGACAAAAGCCATAACAATTGCGAACGTACCAACCACAAGAAAATGCTATTCAATGAAGAAATATATACAAGAATATTATAAATGTACATCGTATCCAAACTGTAACAACCCAAATCCCTTTACTTTAATCTATCAATAAGATCAAGCAGCGCGGTTGTTTGTTTGCAAGGTGTAGGCGTCTTGATACTGTATGTTTGAAAACAGACGTAGCTATTTTTAGTGACTAGGCCCCCTCCCCTCTCTCTATTTTCTTCTCTCTTCCTAAACGGGGTTTGTTTCTTCTTCATGGTTGTGTGGCAGTTAAGCATCAGTGTGAACCACTGATGTATTGCTGTCTATGATGATGAAACAGTGAGAAATTTGCATAGATGAAACAGGTAGATCAAATAGGATTTCTTGCTCCGACACGAAATCATAACTGGATTTCAGGTTTGAAGTTGAAATGAGTGTTGTATGAAAGAGTAAGCATCCGTCCATCTACACTCACATCAACGCTCAGATCTGTACGTCAAGACGCCTAGTATTGTCAACTTTTTTGGTTACGAAACGTTTTGGATCAAAATGTGAGACGCAACGGAAGCCTAAATACCAAAACCATGAATCCTGGCTACATTCTTTTCATAATTCCCACTAAACAAGTGGTTACAATCGTCTTCAAAACATCTCAGTCAGGCAGGTACGGTCACACACGAACTTAATTTGAGAACAAAACAGTGTTTGGGCAAATGGATAGCTTAGCAATAGTGTCAAGACGATGTATTTTTAATGCAAAGGCTTATTAATTATACGCTGGCTACGCAGTACTGTTAACATATTTGTTGATTAAGAAGAAGCCAAACTGTGAAAATCTTTGGCTTCTAGTGGATTCGCACTGATTGGCATAATCATTCGCACATGTTTCTCAAGGCCAAGAAGACTAGTCTTTTTAACGAGGAGTATTATAGACTGCGCTACATCAATGAGCATCACTATTCTGAACTCCGGAGCTTAATTAACAAATCAGTGCGTTCTAAACCCAATGCACGGGATCCTCAGTGGTCTTCCGTGTCTGTCGCGATATCAACGTAATTTCGGAACCGGTGTTGAGTCGCATGGCTGCCAGACTGCTAACAGTTTTCACCGACAGTCATCTACGACGTGTAGTGAAGCTGGGGTTGAACGTGAATAGAACAATATTTGGGTTTATTTCTTCTTATTTCAGTTTCTTTCTGCAGAATATCACAAGAGGCTGCAGTGGATGCTTGAATGACTTGGTAGAATGTTCGCTCGTCTCCTTTGGCCCCAACCGTATACACCTTTTAAGAACATGGTGAATGACCGCACATATATGGGTCATATGGGTACAATCAGTCATAAACGAAATAGACATACTGACTTGGGGGATACCATACAAAGTGTGAGGGAAGAACGTGATATCCAAACCAAATTTCTCAGCGTATGTAAGTACATGTACTTTGTATTAACGACATTTCCGTGTTTACTCTAAACATTCCACAATACTTGACTGTGATTCTGAACAACGAAATCAAGATGAAGATTCTGAAATCCGCAAAACCATAAAACACAATGCAATCTTTACTGGGTTTTATATCATGTGATATATTTCTATAGCTTGAAATGACAGAGAGCTCGCAAGCGTGTATTTTGATCCAAGGATAAATTGGACACATGGGTGAACTTAAGGGAGTTCACGCCAAATGTTCATTGAGCGATAGCTCGACACATAATCTTCCGCAAAATTTGACAGGTGGTTAATAATGGAGGTAGACTATCGTTTACTTCGTATATACAAATTTCAAAATTTCTCTCGCTTATTTTCTTGTATGAAAATGTGTTCACAATTCCTTCAAATATTAGCGATCAATCAAGGGGACACCATGACACAATATTTACTTTGTCACACCCGGCACAATAATGTGCTGAAATATGGCACCCGATCAGCTTCTACAATTTTAATGTAATCAATCTCTCAAGCGGAGGATCAATAAAGCATATGTAATGAATATGTCTAAAGTAGACTTATTTTAGTCTTGAGAATGTTACATTAGTCGTTAAATCAACTGTGGCATATTGTGGCCACCTGTTTTCAGCTTCCGTCTTCTGGATCAACCGTTTAAGCTGCGATACTGGAATGCAAAGTAGCTTCATCATGCAACTCCAACAGCAGCAATATAGATTCCAAAGTTTGGCCAGAAACATACATGAGGCGTTGAATAACTTCAAATTTCGAAGGATTTTGCAAACCATACGCGCTTTTACTGGCTTGGTTAGAAATCCGACGGGCTGGCACACAAACTAGAGGAAGCTTCTTGCTGTTTGGTTGTATTGCTAACAGATAGTTTAGCAAGCTTGGTAGTTCAACAGGGACCTGATTACGAAAACCCAAGAGATCCACCGGATTCGAATGAAGGACATACTCAAGCATCGCAAGCGCTCCACCAGCTGAACCACGAGGCCACGCTGGGAGCTCGGAGATTTCACATTTGAACTCAGTCACTCACCAGTCCCATTGTTTCTTACGGAAACCAAAACTAATCTGAAGACTAAACCGTTCCAGAGGGATTTCTCAAACATATAACGCTGGAATCCACAAACGCCACTGTTTAACAATGAAATTGTTGTAGATGTAAATCGGGCTCTAGGACCGATTCCATGTGTTCGAGTCACTCGTAACAAGTTGAATGCTCGCTTTCAATCTGGTGAACCGTGAGAGGAAATGGTCCTCTCCGCTCTTCTTTTTTTCTTCTCTCTTCCTAAACAGGGTTTGTTTCTTCTTCTTCATGGTTGTGTGGCAGTTAAGCATCAGTGTGAACCACTGATGTATTGCTGTCTATGATGATGATGATGAGTAATGTTAATCAACATCCATACAATAACATGAATAAATGCATAAAACACTAAATGTTGATCAACGGCACTTCATTCGAATGGACTAACACAATAGTTCGAGACTGATCGAAGACATGTCCGTATGATGAAAGGCTACTGGCATTGAGGGTATCCAACAGCTGTAACAATGTGACAGGAACAGCCGAGGAATAGTTTGCTCATTAGTATTCTAAAATTCACAGTAGATACATAAAGAAGGTTGATAAATGGACACTATGCATCGACAAAGAACAAAGCTAGATGTGATTTGCGCCAATTAGTCACAACAAGATGAGTCATTTCTGCATAAAACTATCACTACTGGAGAAGACGGAACAACATGGGCAATGGCAAACACACTTGTTCAGAGAATCAGATGCGCAATATACGGTACTCAATTGACTGCAATGATCAGATTCGCCTATAAAATCATCACAAATGGCTAGTAGTGCAATGACATCAAAATTATGTAGCGAAAGTTGGATAACGCATCATTCATTCACAGCAATCATGAGCCTGACCAGAAGGTGCAGACAGTGATTCGAGCCTCCCTTCAACTCAATAATGACAAGGAATAACCTCGAAGAAGAAAACCTTACAGATAGGTAAAACAAGGCTAGACGCAAGAACTAGAAATGGTATAGATGCAAGTACGCCGCTGACTAGGACACACTCCTGTCGTTGATGACATTTCTAGCCAGTGATTTGAGTGATCACAAGGTCCTCAACTAGACAGAAGACACCTGTCCGCTTAACGTGATGCAAAGATCAGGGGTCTTTATATGTTGTGACCGCGGTTTTTTCCAACTGTTAGTGGCCTCAGTATGAAACGCACGGTATGAAAATTGTACAGCTGGTATGTACAGTACGTAACCCAACCATCCAGGACTGCGCAACTTGATTAGATGACCAACTGAGTGGATGTCCCGGACGGTACCATAATGGTCAAGTTGTCGTAGAAAAATAGCCAATCAAATTAAGATACAAAACTCTAAGCCACCCAAAGGTATCATTCATACTGCCAGCCACTGATGATGTTTACTAAATCGTTAATAAAAGTAAACCGTCAAATGTCTTCGCAAGCTTGAACACGACAGTCAGCAAAAGCGACTTTGGAAAACTTGAGTTTCAGTGACAACGGTGCTTAGTTTAGACATATAGCAAAGTATACACACAAAATATGTCCGATTTATTATATCAAATATCATCAACGCCTGGGGAGGTGAAATAGGCTATGCCCTCTAGGAAGATCACTGACAGAATGTCGCTGATTACAAAAAGCATTCGGTTTCGGCGTTTTTCAAATCCTCATAATAACGTGAAAGACGATCGTGAAAAACGATCGTGAAAAACGAAGCAGCATTCTCATTCATGATTTAAACCAATCAACGTCGTAGCCATGACAAACGTAAGCGAAGTGCCTGATAATCACAGGAAATCGCTATGTTGAACTGAAAACTGACTATATCATTTAGTTAATGGTACAACTTCCATAAATATGGTGGAATTCCGTAGTTGCATAAGCCGATTCTACATGCGAGCCTCAAGATCATGACAACATTCTCACCTTTTGAGCCCAAAGAGGAGAGTCAAGCAAATGTTTGACGGAGGTCAACGGTGAAGCAAGTGAATGATGCAACTGCTGTCTGTGGCCAGATGTGTAGTCGCTCAAATCAGCCAGACTGGTGGCCATAGAATTTGGCAAGGAGGACTGACTGTTGTAACGATGGGTCGCCGTGTTGACGTGCAGTGACAAGTCGGTAGGTCTGCAAGGTTTTGAACTGGTCACATCCAAGGTCCGATAGTGTACAGGCATGGATGGTGAAGAGGAAGACGGACAAGGTGCGCACGTGTCTAAATGTTGTTCGTATCGAAAATCATTGTACGACCGAGTCGTCGTATAAGGTTCATCACGGCCATCGGTGAAATTGACCATCTTCACGCCATCTGTTGCATGTGATGGCTTCACAACAGGAACAGACTCGGATGGTTTCACCTTCCGAGGACATACGAACTGTGGAACGCGGAAAACGGTACCACCAGGCTGGTCAATCTGAGTAACAAAATGAACGGAAGGAATTGACACGTAATTCGAATAAACCACCGAAAAAGAAACACCCGGTATCAAGAATAAATTGCAAATAGGTGTCGTAAGGAGAAGTACAAACTCCAGCTGTTTGGCTGATCGAATCCCATTCCAACAGCATTGATGTTTGAGAAATCATGTCAGAAAACTTCTCTAGCCACTAAACAATAGGACTCGCCAAAGAAAAAATATTTTTCTCTAAATACAAAAGAACCAAGAGAGGTGGAGATGCGACAGTACGCCTCAGAGCAGTTTACGGTTAGGCTGGTGATATACTAAACCGTACATACATATTAGTGCAAAAAAAGAAGAGCAGAAGAAACACCAGACGATGAAAACTTAAGATCAATATTCCGTAATCTTACGGACGCAGGCAGACCGTTGAGTTTGCCTACGTTCTGATCGACGATATGGATTGATTCACTATCCCTAATAGGACCACCAATCATGCACAACATAGGTCTTGTTTTTCGTAATAGGCAACGGTCACGGTCTAGTAGCTTTGATAATTCTGAGAAAACTGCACCGAGCAATTCATGTGGCAAAGGTTACGTTGAAGTATGAAGTGGGTGATACGATCAGTGCACACCGTATTTTTAACCAGTATGATCATCGGGTACTAAATCGAAGCTTTTTCCAAAAAGAAGCTCACAAATGATGACTACATACACCATTTGAACACCGGGTGCAAGAATACTGGCAGAGACAATAGTCGAAAATAAAGTTTAAAGGAGCGACTTTAGTGTGGATAGATCAGGTGCTTACAGTGTACAGTAAGACCTGTTGTATGTGAATTAACAATTTTATTTTCACCCAACCAAAAACATCGACCACAACTAACAACGAAAATCGGGACCAAGACAATCGGAATTCCTGAGGACAACTTCCCCCGCTGTGTACACATTCAACAGACAGAAATAAAAAAGATCACTGTCAAAATACCTCCAGCGTAACGTAGTTGCCTAAGCCTAATTCTATAACGGATACACCCGTTAACTATTTGCATTCAGTGCCTTCATTCATTCTCTCATTCACAATGGCCGTGAACCGGCCCAGACGGTGCTGCGGCTCGAATGCTCAATAACCTCACAAGTGACGTTCAAAAAAATACACCCTGAGTAGCAGTGGAAAAAAAGCAAAACAGCAAACAGTGATCGAATTGTTGAACACCGGTTTGGTGTAGTAAAACAGACGCACAGAGAGAAGCAACATTAGATAATCTACTTTTTTAGAGTTGACATCTATCGGGGAACTGCAGACAGGATCAGCCCGCAAACCAGCCGTCCAACTGTGACAAAGAGGATCGGAAAAAGGGTCAGCGTTGTCAGGATGCGGCTGCATGTCGTGTGATCCACACCAAGACTGACGGGTACTTGGATGATTGGAAAACGATTTGATCGGGGTAGTCTGGATAGATAAAAAAGAAAGTTTAGAGAAAAATGGACAGAAATATTCCAACTATTGAAAATTAGGGGGTATTCAAAATTAGAAGCTAGTTTAAACCGCCCACTGGAAAAATAAGGACATAAATCGCCCTTATACAGTGTGAAAATTACAATTATAGATGGTCAACTAAATTATCGCATTGTGCGCTCAACATCAACTCATTTCTAAACATAATGTAGGCAACCAGAGCCAGATGACTCGAAGAGAAACAGAATGAAAATAATCCTAAACAAGATAGACGTATGACAGCCATATTAGAATATATAAGTAAACAAACTTTGATAATGATAAGAGAGTTAGATTCAACAGAGATAACAAAGAGGACTCTAATCGATTCGTCAAGTGATAAGTTAATAGTGTTCTATGATTGAAAGTGAAGATCGTAGCGAACTCGCAAAATAACAGACGATCGCCTTGTCCATCGCTTTCAAAGTAACTAAGGGCTCGAAATACGATCGGTTACACCAGCATCTGTTACAATTTGCTGCACAATCGATGTGTGCCACCAGCACAACTGCAACTTGATAACGGAGTACAAAAAGCAGGGTTTTAAATCTTTTCTGAAACTCCGGCCTGGTGACTCAATAAATCGTGCGCATGAAGTATGGTACAATGAATTAAATGCTCTTGTAACTCACAGGCTATCTCAAGAATAGCTGCTACAATGTTAAGGTCGGTGGTACACTTTCTGATTAGTACAAAACAAACAGGGATGTAGGACATAGTCTGGAAACAGAACTACTGTTGTGCACTTTATTCATGTTGGAAATCCCACATCATTTCAGCACAAAAATCTTCCGCGTATTCGACCATATAACAGAAAGTAAGAAGGTTTAGCGAGATCTGGACGTCATATCAGTGAGCTACGGACAATCGGTTTCTGTTTCACCATCATCAGTATATACTGTAAAACATCAGTGGTTCGCACCGACGACTAACTGCCATGCATACATGGAAAGAAGAGACAGCTCTAACAAAGAAGTGAACAAAAATGAAAGGATGGTGTCAAATCACTGAGAAAGCACTTATACCTAGGCTTAAGCAATCAACATCAAGGTGTCTACATAGTGCGAACAAATAACCGAGCTACACGTGAAAGCAAGACGTCGTTGGCAATAAAACTCCCCGCTTTCATTGTCCCGTGCCGATAACTGTCATTAATTCATAGACAGTTCAGTCAAACAATGGCAGTACTCAAGCCAATAAGACACTCACACTGAAAGCAGTACTGACCAGGGCGTGTACAGAACCCCGGAATAACAGTTTTAAGTTAGGTCTATCTGCCTCAGAATCGCGCTCCAACGGCCAAAAAATGTAAGCAGGTAGCTCGATCAACTGTTTAAGACCTCTCTATAATATTCTACCAGCTGAAAAGCTCACACCTTGGGCCAAATATACGAATGTGTAGACCATATCTCGTGAGTGGCATTGCTAGTAGTAGGAAAGTGCAAAGAGAAGAGCGGGTGGCAGCAGTTCATTCAGTATCGAATCCAGACAGGAGCAATTTGTTACGCACTAGCGGCACGTTCAAAGCGACAATATTTATCCACAACACATTTTTTGATCAACCACAGCAACTGTTGTAAAAACTCGTTTTACCTAACCTAAATGCACTGAAGGCTCGATTTCAAATGAACTGGTTGACATGTAGGAAGCACTCATTCTGCATCCACTAAATGAAAGCAGTCAGCGGATGAGTGTACTATACGAAGAAGCACCTCTGACATGCGCGGCCATCAGGGTCAAGCGAGCAGAATGAAACTGCACTTAGACTTCTATTGCGATTGATAAACACGTTGCTTGCAGCATACAAAAACACGTGTGTAATGTACCTGAAGGGGTCCTATGTTCTCCTGTAGTCGTTCCTTCATTAACTCGAAACTCCTGCACACTGGCTTTCCCCATCCGTCTTAATGAAACCACTGTATTATCCGCCGATTTCTCCTTCCGAATCATCGTCATCATAGACAACAATACATTGGTGATTTGCACTGATGCTCAACTGCCACACAGCCATGTTTGAAAAAAAAATCAAACCCTGGATAGGAGAAAAAGAGAACGGAATGGGACCTAACCACTAAAAATAGCTACATCTATGTTCAAGCATGCGAAGTCAAGGTGCCTACACCTTGCAAACACACAACTAAGCTGTAAGTGGAAGTAGGGTATTTAACACCGAATCAGATGGACATAAACGTTTTTAATTTCCTTTAGTATCCAACCAGTTTCTGATGTCAACGAACAACAAACGAGCAATAACGCATTGGTACGAGTTGGTCATGCTGATTACACTCAGCAGATAAACGAAAGAAAAGACAACACAACAATCCGATTGATACACGCAATCAAGATTATTGCGCGTACTGAGATAAACCAGTGACAAGTTCATTCGTAAAATGAGGGTTGCAGATCTCAGCACAGACTGCTACTTGTCGTAACGGTCTGTTGTACTTGATTCACCGAACCCACTTCATCTCTTTTGCTTCGGTTCATGTACGTCTACTACAATATGGGCAAAGCTTATCGTTCGGGTCGACCCAATTTTTGATGCCGGTGTATAACTGTTATATTGTGACTGATGTTGATCGTTTACAAACGAGCCACCCAACCTAACTCATTCTGCTACTTCGATTTACTGATCAGGCTTGTGCATTGTATCAATACGGAGGGTTATGCTGACTGGGACTTCGCTCTTCCCAAGCACAACCATGTCAAACAAGCCAAACGGGAGCAGTCAGGCGAAAAGCACGTGCAATCACAAGGTTTCAAGTTGAACAACTGACCGCGTAGGAGCTCTCAAGTGAGGAAGCATGATCCCATGAGCACACAGCAGAACTAGTTTCGTATTTGCAGCACAGCCATCTATCAAATAAGAAAGAAGGTGAGAAAAGGCACCCTCAAACAAACAGCACTGCAGCAGCCATAAGATTGGGCATGACCGGTGGCGTACTATCCAATACGGTCGAGGAACCTACGATATCAAGCAAAAGCCTGATGTACCCTCGGATACACCCACTGTGTGCAGCAGCGATCAGAATTAGATCGTACGCCTTTAGGCTAGGCAAGCCGCTCATTGTCAAGTGAGCCCGATTCGTGGATTATCAGCTTCTGGTAAGGTCGCCTCGCCCCACTGCTTCGCGAAGCAGAATTTTCAATCAGAAAATCGAAATGGAGTCCCTCAATCCAAACTTCTTCCGCGTTACAAACGCCCGGGAAGTATCAAGGGTTATCGCTGTCTCAACAGATCGGTTTCTGATTTTATCCTCTTCAGACCAAGACAATTGGTAAACACTCACCATCATCATCATTACAGCCATGAGCCTGACCAAAAGGTACTGTGGCTCGGGCCGCCGCTCAACTCAACAGTGACGTGGAATATCCTAGAAGAAGAAAGTTACTAAGAAGGTTGAAAATTATTAAGAGAAAACTAGGCGGAAGAACTAGAAATGGTATGGATACAGGTACGACATTGACTGCGACACATCGCCATCTCGGATAGCGTCTCTAATCAGTGATTTGAGTGATCACGAGGACCTCATCCAGGTAGGCGACATCTAC
>LUCH01001214.1:10729-34818 GCA_013368495.1 Paragonimus heterotremus | reverse complement strand
GATCAAAATAGTACACAAGCCCGACCACCTCGACAAGGTAGCAGTATAGGTCGGGTTGGTAAACACTGGTGCCTTTTATGTCCGCATTCTCCGACAAATAGGTCAGCGGACTGCTCTGATGAGTACTCGATACGTTGGATGACCGTCCAGATATGACTATTCGATTGCACCTACTTTTTGAAAGGGGCCAGCTGAAAAATCTAGCTGAATACGAAAGATGTAATCAAGTGTGACCGTACATTTAAAACGTTACGTGCGGAATTTTTTTTTCAGCTGAGGATTCATCTGAAGCGATTCACCACCAGATCACAAAAGAAGCGCTTAGTCTCACTCTTCTTCTGACAGTCCTTACTCAGCTGGACACATATATGGTCTCATACTGCTACTAATGAAATACTATCAGAGTACTTAACTGGTCGTAGCAGTTGAAAACCCCATCCATGAAGCGAAATCAGCTTTGAGGGAGAAATCAATGGTAGGTTTTATCATCATGGCTTCGGAGTCCACTGTACTCCGCCGACTTGTTGCGGTCAGAGGAGTAGAACAAATGGTTACAATTAGAGGATAAGATGCATACATTAGGTTTTTACTGTCCGCTTAATCCTAAAAAGCTCATCAACGATATCAGAGATATTTTCCATCATATACATATACTTCGACAGTTGGATGTACATTTTCGGAGTTATTTAGACGGAGGTGTACGTTTTCTATTTATTGGACATTATCAGCAATCGATTGATCAAAATCAGTTGCTGTACATCTTGCAGACATGTGGTGGGACAGTAAATGAGAGCAAAGCAGACGAAGAGACGTCCGTGGATTCGCTTCACGCAATGTCCTTCCTTAACGAACAACTGTAATCTGGAGAGTGTTCATCAGATAGTCATTAACTAGTTTGTTTAGCGTAGATGATGTCACTCATAGGATCGTCACGTACCCTGTTTGGCCAGTAAGGACACCCAGAAGCGCAAACTGCAATATAATGTCAAGGTACAATCTCCTCGTGACGAGAAAAATGTAACTTAGAATGTACACGCTTGGTATCAAGTTAATCGAACGTTCTGAGATAGACTGTGATACGGTAGCTATAGTCACTGGTGGAAATGACGATCGATTCCATGGAAATAGTCAGATTAAACTTAGTTGTCTGTACCGTACATTCACATTCTGGATCTCGCATGTGTGGACTTTGGGCGTGAAAGATCACTGCACGGAGTTGTATACTAACTGCCCGCGGTGGAACGTATTTAGTAAGTGCAACACCCTCATAAAAAGATGGAGATATTAGCCGATCACCAATATGAACATCGCGCAAACGGTCAAGAGAAAACTGATTTTTAAAAGCCCTAGTATTGAGTAACCAATTAAAAATGAAGACCAACCTGGAGTTCACTTTGCTCCGGCAACCCCAAAGTTGATGAATACACAGTCCGGGTGTGATTCAACGTACCCGCTTGTGCAGCCAGGCTCTGTGGACTGGGCATAGGTTTATGAAAACCTGAAACCACACTTTCCCGCGTCAAATGTTGATCAGTTGACAACTGGGTCATTGGCTCGTGCAAAAGGTGGAAAATCAAGTTCTGCGTTTCGAAATCCAGATCGAGTGCGGCGTCAATGAACAACTGTTTTGACTGGCTTTGCAAGCAAGTAATCAGCACCAGCAAGCATAACTGAAAATAAACAGGGACTCAATCGGCAATGATATCAGCCGACGTTGACGTTTCTAAACGTTCACATGCACAATCCAAGTAAAATGTACCTAACTGTAAGCATACAAAAGGTAACTACGATGTCGCTGACATAAGGAGTAATTCTTTTTATAAGTTGAGCAAATGGTTTTTGTTCTTATCTTAAAGTATTAACCATCATGCGACACATTGTTTTACACATCGGATACTGCTAAGAAAAACAAAACAAAACGGACGAAGCAGTCAACCAAACGGAAATCCAGGCATGTGAATATGTCACAACAACCTTGCTAACATGAGCTCCGTTTTAATAAAGACCACTTAGCCCCTAGTAATCAATAGAAGACTCAGAGACAGGGATTTATCAAGTGCCCAGGTCGCCGGCTCAGGCCCTAGTTGTTGTAAGTGCTCCTGTCTGCAATACTATGTCATAAAAACAAACCTTATGATGCATAGGCGGAAAGCCTAACTTTTTAACTGATGCAATGCTTACGGACCTAACAAAAACAAGATTATTGGCCAAAATAAAAATCAAACTTGACGATGAACAGCACCGAATAAAGGAAGTACCCATAAGTTTGAATACAGCAACTGGTTGAAATGAAATAATATCAATGTGTATCACTCGGAATGCAGTTAAATAACAAGATATGCGCGAAGTACCGATGGGCTAGCTCAAAGCCAGCGGGAGTGTACCCAAGCTGCAGAATGGGGAAAGGCAATTCATGTGAAGGCTAACTGCAAAAATAAGCGAGGTTCTCCGGTGAATAAGCAGTCGTGGGCAGTGAGCAGTAGTATAGCCACAGCGTGGTATATTCACGGCTGATATCCGGGTCATCTATAAAATGCTACATATGCTCCTTGATGGTACCATAACAAGATGCATGTAGCCTTGTTAAAAAAGTTTTAGATGTCCCAACGACAGCACACGGGTTGGTGTGCTGTTCGTATGGCGTATGGACATCTCTGGTAATCGTCAACCATAGACAAAATCTCATGAACACACATGAGTCATTTGAGGGACTACCGGCTCCAACGGGTACGTAAGATGTGCCGGGTACCTTGAATGACTAAACCCTATTCGAAGAGGGTATAAACCAATTCGGTCACCGGACCCCGGCAACAGGAAACAGGTGTCATAACAACAATGTTGATTTCGGACTCCACTGCTGGACAGATTTACATCAGATTCGCCGTCCTTGATGAATCCTCGAAGTGTGCTGCATCTGTCGTAATTTCAAACAGGGTGTATTGGACATCCTGGATGGATGGATTCTGTCCGAAAGGCCTATGAACCCAATCACAACCGGCCACCAGTGAACTACGAACTCTGTTTCACCCCACCGCTTCATGGGTAGAACTTCTTTCGAACCAAAGGCTGTGGGTGGGGCCCCTCAGGCCAAGCCCCTTCTGGTCTGGGCTCCAATCCCAACTCTTTGGCCGTAGTGTCGCCGGTCGGATTTCTTCCTATGTCAAATTTTACCACAACAAACCAATTAACTTGTTTCCTCTGTTGCGAAATAACTTTTTACTTGGTGACTCTGTAATCTCGTTTCCAGGCACACATCAGAGAAATACCTTATTTTCTCCCCACGAATGAAAACCAGTCAGGGTAATAGCGTGCCAATCACCAAGGTGATACCATTGCCTGACTGACACTGTTGTAAACCCTCCTAAACGATACGCTGGTTTGTTCTCGGTAAGGTGGTGCGCTTGATATAAATCGAATCCTCGCCCCGGTACTATTTAACACGGAAATCTCGGTCCCAAAAAGTACTGCGACTGTCCCCGTATTCGCTCCCAAAACACGCTGAAAGACGCGTACAAAAGAAACCGCTTTGTTCCGCCCCAAAACGTGTGCGACAAAGACAAAGTACTTATGGGGCGCGCAGTGGCCATAAGAACATTCCAGAATTATAAAAACAGAAGGACACTTACTGGAAAAAATGGCTAGGGTAACTAATGGGCACAGCGGAATAAAAAGTCGGACAGGTAGAAACTAGCCAAGGTCACATCTCGGTCGCTTTGAACAGGTCCGCCAACTGGGACAAAGTCAATCGTTTTTTTCTTTCTCACGGCGGAGGCGCCTTGGGACAGTAACAGGGTGGGCGCCCTAAGATTGCTCTAAGAACATACACTGAGAAGACGTTACTTTACTGGATACCTATAAACAGCAGTCGTTAGGTTTAAGGTACGGTTAAACCATCGAGAAGCTCCCATCACAAACGCTGTCTACTTGTTGCGATATATGCTTCCCGATACAGCCAAGGATGATTTTAACCACCAACTCACTAACCTTCTATAAACCGTGCAGCGCACGGATAGTGTAGTACTGACTGGAGACATAAGCCCTCAAATAGGCAGGCTAAGTGCTGAACAGCGAGACTTAGATTAACCACACTTTTGTGGTACTCATCGAACAGACAGCGATGAATATTTGTTGCAGCTCTGTGCCGACAACGGTATGCTTCTGACAAACACTAACTTTCGGGTTTTAGACGTCAATTAGCCACCAGGCGATCTCCATTTCCGAGTCAATCGTGTAAACACATTGACCACGTCGCCGTCAGCTAAAGGCGATGTAGCTGCTTATAAGACTGTAGATCAATCCACAACACCTGAGTGGAGTCCGACTATGCGTTGGTGCGTGCCGAGTTTGCTCTGCGTTTTGGCGGTAGTCGTCAACCAGAAGTTGATGCACCCAATCTTCTAGAGATAAAAAAGCTCTAGATTTAACACAGCTACTTCCCTCTAACCAAGGACCCTATCCACCAGACGATATTGAATTACAGTGGACACATAGAGAGCAAGCAATGCATAAGTGCGATACCATCTCGTGTGGTACTACTGCTCGTTTAACTGTCAATCGCCAGGTCCCTATGAGATCACTAAAACTCCTCGACGTCCGCCGGAATATTCAATTCAGCAGTAAGTACAATTCAGCTCGCAAGGCTACTCACTCTGAGTTCAACTTGATCCTTGCCTTTCTAATGTTCAGCGCCCAAGTCACTGTGACCACCAAATTTCACCATTTAACCTTAAATTTACACTTCTTGAGACAGCCACATCAACACCAATATTGTTAGCAATGATATCGAGCCACTGCATCTAGAACGTCACTGATTCGCCACTAACAAGTATACCATCTTCGTCCCTCGTTACTAGGTTCAATCACTATAAATACCTCACATCGTTTTCACTGTAATAACAGTTGTGAAACAAACGAAATGTCTTTGTACAATATAATTTACGTTCTACTAACCGCTCTTTTCAAACTACGGAAGCAACTACAAGAGGAGCACAAGACCTGGTGGATACAGTGCTATCTAGATGGAACAAACCAGTGTTATCGGAAACTCGCGGAAGCTTGTTCAGTCAATCTGAGTCACAGGTAGCAATTTGCGAAACCATTGGTGAGCTTATTCATCATCTGGGATGAACACTCCTCGCAACAGTTCTGGTGGTTCCCTACGCCATTGATTAGACATTCAGGTTCTGCCTGCGCTCACTGGGCTGTTGACGTTTCTTCTTTCTCCTAAAGAAAGGTCCTATTCGAAATCAAGTTCTTGAGACGTCACAAGGCACACGGACGGACTCTCTCATGCTTTTTTCACAGATGAAGGTCTAACCTTACCGGAAGAGCTGACAGCTTTGCTCCAGAAAATTTAGATCAGTGAAATTGTTCCAGACGACTAGGGGTTGGCTAACATCACCCTCACTTCCAAAATGGGTTCATCCACCTTGTGTGCAAGTCATGGAGAGACTAACTGGATTTCCATTGCGTCGAAGTTGCTTGCAGCTATTGTAATTCGTCGACTAAGCGAAATACAAAAACAGCATGTTCGTGAACAGCAGCTTAAGTTTCGCTCTGCCTCCCTCATTCTCACACCTTGTCAGCTGCCTAATCCCCGCCACCCATATAGAAGGCCAACAGTTGTCTTTTGGGATATCATAGGAGTGTTCGCTGTTGACAGAGTTGCACTGTGAACCAATCTATCGACGAGAGATAAGTTGGAGTACATGAACACACTGAAAACAATCCTGTCAGACCTGGAGCCAGATGAGGGCATATGGCAGCGTAACATCGGCCTTCAGCATCTCAGGAGATGTGCGACAAGGTTGTCTAGCCTCCTTTTTTCTACTCCACTTTGTAGCAGACGAGATCTTAAGGTATGTCCTATCAGAGTATGAATACAATTAAGTGTAACTACTCCAAGACATTCGACTTCGAAATACAGTGCGCAGATGACATCGCCTTAATCTGTTAACACGGGATGTCCAGATCATCGGACTGGAGGATTCGGTTTATCAGCTTGCTATGGTTTCTGGCCCACTAATTGCAACATGTCGTTGAAACATTAGCGCTTGCTCACATAATTGGTGAGCCGTTGGGAAGCTTATGTACCTCGTGAGCCGTATCAGCGCTGGTGGAATATTTGATAAGACCACAAATCACAGCCAAATTACTATTGGCGTTTGCCAACTCACGCCATCTGTATCGTTGGCATGATGTGTCCTTCTGCGAAAGGCTGAATGTGAAACATCACCGATAACTAGATCCATCCGCGCACAGAATATTCAGTGTTCATTTTTCATCATTGGTGCTCTTGAAGCGTTAGCGGACTGTTATGAGTGCACCACGGCAACAATGACGAAGTTCTCCGACGTATCTTCGGAACGGATAAACTCTGTCGAACCTTGGATATACTGACCTCGTCTCATAGACTTTGTTAGCCCGGCCATACCTTACGAATGCCAACCCACCCTTTGCCATATTGTGCCTAGTTTGCGAACGCTGAATTAGGTTAGAAGTGGTAGTCTTGTGATAAGTGCATGATTTGAGATCAGGGTATGAAGGCACTCATTGTGTAGCTTGATTCAGTAGGTTGCTCCAGGCTTCCCAGCTGGGGGCCGAGAGACAACAAACACTTTGTTTAAAACGCTATCTGACATGAGGAAGACGAAAAGCCAATGGCGCACGTGTTGCGAATCTGCGTGTATCGGCGTAGTTTCTCTTTTCCCTTTCTACATCTTTCTCCTCCTTTACCTTACATCATGTCTTTTTCTTCTATCATAGCATGGTTGTTACTTGACGTGGTCACTGCGTGTTATACATATATAACTACGAACTTAAACTCTACATGTACACGTGACGCGGTAACCTGGACAAATCATGTCGCACCGTGTAGAACAGAGGGAGGAAAATAACTAGGTAAAACAGCCAAATACCAACCTATACAAACACTTTTACCTGAGTTGTACTCATGGATGTTATGTGGAATGTCATGGACATTGGCAGTGTTCCACAAAGTAGTATGAATGGACAAATGTAAAGAGAAGTTGAGTGGATAAGTAGAACAGGGGGAGTTATAGTTAACAATCTGACAGATACAGGCTCACCATTAACTGATTGACTTTACGATACTAATGCCCATTGTAGTAGGTTTGACGGAAGAAGAAAAGCATCCACACATGGATTGCAAAGCTGTTGTGGTTGAGGGCGCTTCTAAGCATCGATGCACACGGCCGTACACTCCATGGCCTATCAGAGGGCACTCCAATCTCGTTCAGCGGGACAACAAGAGGTTAGGACGGCTTGGTACTAGCCACTCCGTATGCGCCTATGTTATACAGTTCTAAACAATTGACGATGAAAGCGTGAAAAGATTAACTCGAAATACTGTGCAGCGAACAATCCAGTATCCATGATTTTAGTTAGATAATCCAATAACAAACCAGCATACACATTCTTTCTTTCAAAAAGCACCCCACAGCATGTTCATGTAGTGCATGGTGTTTAGAGGATCCTTGATTACCAAGTAATTAGATAGTGACTACTCGGTGTTTACTGCAACCGAAGAGTTGCAAAAATGCTGTCGGATCAAATCCATACGCACCTCTTATGCAAAAAGTACGTACAGTGAATCAACTCTAGGACAGTCGTGACCAAAACATGCTCAACATTAATTTTTTGGCAAACAAATGACACCTCAGTGGTACCGGGGTATAACTAACGAGTTTCACGTTAATGTTTAACCCGTTGGAAAGTTAGTGACAAGTTCGAAGTAGACCCAAAAGCGCGTCGAAACCGTTATAAGCAATTAGTGCTAACAGATCAGTTCAACGTTCCACAACAATATAACGAAATCAGAGGTGCCCAGTTTCCAGTCAACCTTGTCACCGATGCATCACAACTCCTCACCATATTAGGTCATTCGGGTCCGTTCTTTCCACAGATCTACAACACTTGCCGGTAGAAAAATACAAAAGATGAAAAGATGTGGTGCGTGAAAAAGGCGGGATCAGTTAAACGCAGGAGTATAAAGAGCCACAAAACCAAATGATTAGAGGCTGAAGTAGGGGGGACCAAACGGAACACTGGGTGCTAAGTTGAGGCAGAAAGTCAGAAGTGTCGCCACTTGCTGCAAATTGTCACTTGAAAATCACAAGTTTTCTATGAGCAACAGGGTCCTAAGGCTCAGAAAAGAGTGTTATCCTCCGCAGCAATAGCCGTCAGCATCAAAAGTACCATGTGCTAAACCACGTTCATAAGCTGTACGGGTTTGAGTTCCGCAAGGGGCTATACCGCTTCTTATTTATATGAATAAAATAGTCACAAGACAAATTATTATTATTCAAATGGTTAAAAGGGACTCAACGTTTCCAATTTTTCACCTATATCACTGAGTTAACGCTTTGTTTATCTTGCAAGTACTGTCTGTGGATGAGGTGAGGCTAGCACACTGACGTTGTAGTTATACGGGAGAATCTACATAGTGGACAAAAATGTGGGGACCACCAACGGAAGTAACTAAATACAAACTGCTGGAAGAGAACAGTCTTCTAGGCATGCGGGGCGGCGGCCACCGGAAACGAGGGTTTCAGTGAAAAGAGGGATCAACTCCGAACAACAGCGGCCACCCAAAAGGCCAACAGAGCATTGTACCCGCTTATTACGACTATAGTTCCTCAGGAGTCAGAGGTTGTAGTAATTTTGTTCAGAACAAAGGAATGTGGTCGCATTCCAAATACCTTGTGCAACCATGTCGTCTGAGATGTAAAAGTACCAGGACAAGTATAACGCCGAATTACAACTAAATGTAAAGTGGATTTAGATGTTTGGATTGATTCTTTCCATAGGCAAGACGCAAAAATGGAGAAAGTAACTGAAGCGTTCAAATTGTAAGACAGTTCAAATTACACCGATGAGCAGCCATTTGCCCACAAAGGCAACCCAACGCTTCGACGGCTTGAACTGGAATTTACAAAGTCAAGCCGTAGCAAAGAAGTCCGGGCTCCATTCTGTTGCAAAGAAACGAAAGCTTGAAACAAGTTACTAGCAGAAGCGGTGCAAGCCACAAAGGCAAACGAGTATTATCACAAGTTCGATAAATGTGTTCCCGAAGTTATTTCCAGAACATGGAAAATGAAATACGTTTTACCCTCCCTTAATAGATTTATTTTGTCCCCCGTACATATTCACTTCAACTATTCAGTGTCAATCCCTAAGAGCTTTACTCTTTCTTTTCTATTACTGGGCCTTAGCAAACGACTAGATAACCAAAGTCCGAAGAAGGAATGATAAAACAAACAATGTTAATGGCCCTACATCCCAATTTGATGAGCAGTTCACACTGCTCGATTGGCCTGACCATAAACATATAGTCTCCAAAGGAGACCTACTCAGTAAATGTAGTGCGGTTTTGCCTCCTCCGACTGTTTCGACACCGTGGGGGTCCCTGGAGCTCACAAATGCAATAAAATAGCACCGCAATTGCGGTTCAGTAACCAGGCACAAACGAGACGACAGTCCCTTTCGCGCACCTGGTCTGAAGTTACTTATCGTCGATATACCTAATTTGAAGGCAACTTCCCTCTCTGTCAACTCACAACTCCGGTCGGAGTTACCTACCCATTAACGAACGTGAAGCATTTAAAAAGATACTGAATAACTTGCGCTGCGCAATATGAAAACTTACTCCGTACAGTTCCTCTTTTGTAGCCGAACCATTAATAACACTTTCCAAACAAAACAAACCAGAGGCTCTAAACTGGTAGCTTCCTAAAACCGAAACAGAATTAAACAATCGACGGATTCATACCATCTAAGAACGACCTAAACTGATCTTGCGAACAAACATCGCTTAGATCCCCCGAGAAAATGCATATGTCACCGCTGAAACAGCTGACATTAATGCGAATCAGAAACCCACGTTAAATTTGCCAAATCAATCAGCGGTTTCCCGCTTGTTATGTCAGCCACGGTGACTGGAGCCTGTAGAATGCGTGATATCCACTTTGTGAAACTATCCTCCAATTTGGATTCCATTGATGGGTGACTATTCGGTTACATCCAACTGAAAATGCATCCACACCGTCTCAGACCAGTCAAAAGGTAAAAGCACATTCAAAGAAGACCATCCATGCACCGCGCGCACGTCAACCGTCCGCGCATAAACAAAACATTTACCACATAAAAACAAAAATGGCTTGGCATGGAACAGCGGATTTTTTATACAGAAGGACTACACCCCAGATATTTCGTTGCCAGTCGGTGGGAGGCTGTAGACGTCCGACCAACGCTTAATCGCGTCAAGATCAATCTGTAGAATGTTGTGGCCTAATCAGTCAAATGACAAAAATAACCAAAATATGGTAGTATCAAAGAAGAGTCGTAACGGTTATGGATAGGCCCAAGGATAGACGTCCGAATTAAACAGGAGATATATCAGTGAAATATGAATGACCCACTGATAAGTCAAAGTCCGTTAGGTTGAACAGACCCGATAGGAGGACAGCGCCAGAGATGAGATTCGTTGGACGACCACTAGATTAATTCCGATAGCAGTTAAATGAGAAAATTTTGCCACAATAGCCGGTTGATTCAGTTAACTCCCACTTCGTTAAAAAAAACTGTTTTTACCAGCGGTACTGAACGCAGAGAGAACGCAAGGCTCGCGAACCGAGAAGTGTGAGTGAGTTGTATTTGCTGACTTGATCAGTTCGATTAAGTTGGTTTAAATGTTGGCTGTACATGAGAAGTTGAGGCAAGTGAAACGTGTGAATAATAATCAGCATTATGAAATAGAAAATAGTGTGGAAAACGTTACAAGAACACTGTGATCGATGGCATTCCAGATTTTTACATCGTCGGTATATAGAAGGGCGTTGCGGGAATTTTTGTCTGGGAGGTCGTTGATGTAGACCAGAAATAACATAGGACCTAACAGTGACCTTCGAAGAACTCCGCAGAAATCAAGGAGGGAAACAAAATGTCTGATCCGGTCATAACTCTGGAAGTTCTATTATCGAAGCAACAGCCAGAGATTTCAGCGATTTGTTCACGGGTTCGAGGTCGGAGGCCCAAGTGACTCGGATCCAGTCAGTTTGTCTGTTTCGATGTCAGCGGTTTCCTGTTGACCTAAAAGGTAGTCATTGAAAACAGGGCGTAGCACCACTCTAGGGATTCACAGGAAATACCGAGAACAGAGTAAAATAATAATCTTGCAAAGCAAAATAAAATACTAGTCCAGCAACTTCCTAAATAAGTGAAAATCCAATAACACTTTGAAGCCGTCCTTAGAAGAGCTGCTAACAACCTCCAATGGAAGGTCGTTCCAGTGGTTGATAACCCTGTGAGTGAAGAACTGTTGCCTAAGGAGGGTCCGAGGAGGAAGCTTCTTGTCGTGAACCCTTCGAGTGTTATCAACCACTGTGGTAAAGAACTAGTGTACGAGCCCTGTGCGGAAGAAAAAGTACGCAATGATTAAGTCGCCGTGGAGTCTTCGAAAGTCAAGCGGATAGAGATCAAGAATTTCAAGACGAGACTCGTGGGATAAATGTCGCAAGTCAATGACCATTTTGGTGGCTACTCGCTGGACACGTTCGATGGCAAGTGTGTCCTTCTCCAACCCGCTGTGCACGACTTGATTAGCATACTCAAGCAATGGTCTTATAAAGACTCCGTAGAGTGATTGAAAAGCATGCCTGTCTATTCAGAGAAAGGCTCTTTATCATCCCGAGGTTCCCAAATACCTTTCTGGCAGCTAAATGGTGGTGATAAGAGAAGGATAAACTAGTCGATAGCCAAATCCCTAGGTCTTTTTTAAGGTTCGCTCTCGTGATGTCCGTTATACTTTGTGCACTGTGTATCACGAACAGGTTCCCCGAGTCTCCTCCAAGTGACATATGTGCATACTGACTGTCATTTAGAGGGAGACTCCAGTCTTCTGACCAGCCCTTAATACGGTCGAGGTCAATCTGCAATGCGTTGGGATCAAAGGCATTCCAGATTTTTAAATCATCAGCATAGAGGAGGGTATTGTTAGAAATAAGTTCGGGAAGGTCACTAGTGTATATTAGAAACAACAGCGGATCGAGCACGTATCTTTCAGGAAATCCAGTGGAGCTCGAGGAGAAGGAAGGAAGGTCCGTATTTTTTGAGCAAAAATAACTTTTTGCCAACATGTGAACCATGAACATGAAAAAAACATTTGAAGCTTGTTTGAAAGATCACACTAGATTCGAGAGAGTCAGTTACAGTGAGTTCTGCAGTACTAACACAAATACTTCTTTAATCACGCCACAGATTCACGACACTTTCATTAACAGTGGGTGTAGAATGTGAAAAGGCGCGTAACAAAGTCCGTTTCCGGATAAACGATGAGGTTTGTCGCCCAGTTAAACGGACGTAACCGTGAGAGACAATGTAGTGTAATGAAAAATTGTTGTGTGCAAAATGAACACTACGTAGAGAAGTTAGTCAGTAGGAAATTACATCAAAGCTGAAATGAGTGGAAGACTATACGGTGGTTCGCAAGGGATAGCTTTTAAGGAAGCATGCTTATATATACAGTTATATTCATAAGCATGGGTTAAACTTCTGCCGAAGTAACGTCTGTGGGCGGAGTTTTCATATCGGTGACAATTCTCTCTGGTTTTTCGGATGGGGCTTCTGGTATGGAACCCTCGATCGGTTGACTGCCCCTAATTATGTGGCCTTTTAAGTCAATCATAAAGTTGTAGTCCACTACGTCCGGGTTGAGTATCTCGTCTACTTTCTGGTCCATATTATCTCGTGTGATCATACTGGGGCAAGGGCTGCAACTGCTTCGAGCCTATTCATATCCATGGAACTATCATCTATAACAGCCTGTTTGAATTCAAGCAACCGTTTATACTGAGACTCCACCAGTGTGTCCAACAAAGTTTTCAAATGATTTGTAGACTGAGTGTGAGTTACTTGATTCGATGGCTGGTTTAAGGAAGACAGACGTTTGCGCTGTCCTTCGAAGTCACTTTGAATGGTGGTCGCTAGTTCGACCTCCTCGGTTCGTAGCTCATAGGCAAATAAGCCCACAACTGCATCTTAATGCAATCGGCAATCAGACCAGAATTGTTTTCGGAGTTTTTCTTCAGTTGAAGCAACTGGCGTGGGCTGTCTGATAATGAACAATCTAGTTTTTGCTCTTGGACGAATTCGCGGGTTTTTTTCGTGAACGTTTTACTCCCTGCTCGGCAGAAGTCTTCCAGTAAGCAGCCAATTTAAACATTGGAGGCATGCACAAAACCGTATAAGTATAGGTACTCCAGCGAAGAACTCCTGAATGAATGCTATGAGGTTCCAGTTTGCGTTTCAGGGGGCCATGTGGGACACGGTCAAAGTCGAAAAAGATAACATCTGAAGCGGGACCTCTTATTTTGGCACCCTCAGATTATTCATATTTATTATGGAGAGGGAGTCATGCTGGGAAGAAGAAGAAAAATGACAGCTTGACAAGAGATGATTGAGGTGGCACGCTTTAATGAGCGCTCCGTTATCTTGCGCTGAATGCTAGTGGAGCTGGTTGACTGATAGCTTGTCGGAAGGTGCCGGTCACTCTCTTTCAGCAACTCAACGGTCGCTTTGAGGATTCTCTTTTCCACTCACTTGGGAGAACGCCAGTTCGGGGTGTCTGCTTATACAGTTTATGAATGGGTTCTGCCGGATCAGTAGAGGCTTCTTTGACAGATCTGGGATGGATCATATCACGACCAATTGTGCTGTACAAATTAACTTTGGGTCAAAGGTTTCAACATCCAACAAAAACTCAACGATAACCGTTGTTTGCTGAAAGTTTTGCACCTGAAGGATAGGGTGGCAGCTCGGCAGTGCAACGTTGTGGACTATCCAGTAGCACCCTTTCAGTAATTCACCCGCAAATATTTAATCAGGCGAAGTCTCATTGTCGGGCGGTCGCAGAGGAATTGCTGAAGGTTTATGTTGGTTTTGTTAAGGTCCGTTGCATTATTTTTAAAGTCCATGGGCTTTGTTTGATCAGTTATGAAATGGGACACTACGTTTCGCTATACTCCTCGGGTATACTGTCAATCATTTTTACTCTTACATCCGCTACTGCTGCCGCTTCCCTCACTCCTATTCAGTCTGAGGCCTGTAAATTTCTACGTGCCAAAATTAGACATCGTTCTATATTTTTCCCTGAGTAATTTATAAGTCCCATTTATTGTAGCGACCCTATTCGTTTACTGTTAACTATGTTAGAACTATAACTGCCATCTGTACTCTTTTTTCAACTTCTGTGTGTGCCTAAACGTTTGTCTGAATGAGTATTGACATCTACAGGTTTCCCGCACCCTGGAACATACGACCGGCTACGTGCTAGCTTTTCGTCCTTCTCCGTTACCGCTTCGTCTTTTTATTCGCTTGCTCTTGTGTCGACCTCGCAGGTCGACAATATGTTCCATTTTTAATCACTAGGTTAATGTCACCCGGTCTTCGGTTCACCGGATCCTACAGGTATTTGCACGCGCGAGTAGTCTTTTCGCTCCGACTCAACCAGTAGCAAATTGTTTGTGTGAGATCCCTTCTGTTTTATCGTCCCCCTTTACTGAGCGGTGTTTTTTCGTTGAGTTTGTGGCACGGGTATATATTTCGCTCAAGTTCTGATGAGATTTTACGTTGAAGTTGAGATACTTATCTTTCTTGTGTATTTATTCATTCAGTAAATTATAAAATCCAGTTTTTACGAGCGCCTTCACATTAAACGTTTTGAAGGTAGGTTAACTTCTCTGACGTTGATTACTGAGAAAAACGCTTATTGGATCAACAGTTTACGCGTGATTCGGTGTGAGTTTGGGTTGTTAGCAAACGATTCAATATTCTGCCCTTTCTGAGCCGTCGCAGATGCTTAAACAAGAAATTTTTGTTCCTTTAGACTTTAAGGTGGACCTACTCTTGTGCAAAATTTGTGTATTCACGGATTTCCCGGCCGCACCTATTTCGAACATGTATGAACGCGCTTAGGTAGCACGAGTTTTCTGTAAGATTATGGTTCGCGAACGAACGGATATGATCGTCGGGGAAACGACGTATTTTGCGCAGAAGAGGTGGCCGATAAGAGAAAGTGCACACTATTTGCGGTACCAATAAGTGACCCACTTTCTGAATTACGTTTTAAACGCGCAGTACTTCTGGTCCACTGAATACAAATCAAGAAGAGGTGAGCCCAGGTAACTTCTCTTTCCGTTAAAATCACCCTGGTCAAAGCTTCAAACTGCGGACTTTTGTGCCGGTTGTTGTAACCAGTAACATATATGATGAAAGGTGAGCAGAGAGTGGTCACTGTGTCTAGATGGCGGTTTGATGATCACTCTGTCTACCAGGTGGCCCTCATTCGTGATGACTAAGTCGAGCACGGAGGGAACCTTACTAGAAGGATGCCGCGTCGGGTCGTTTGCCTGTTGTGTTCATGCTCTTGTTCGTCGCATCAGCGTTGATGAGGAATTCAAGGATCCGCTTTCACAGTCCTGGTAAGAAATGTATGCCAAAGTTATCTCGGTGCATTAAAGTCACTTATAATAAGCGGATGACTAAAGCCTTGTAGTCCTCGGGATCTGTCCATGTTAACGAGAAGGGTATAGTCGTCGGAAACGTCGGATGAGGGAGAACGACAAATAACTTCCATTAGGAATGAGTCTTGACCACGCAGTGCTAGACGAAGCCACAAACGTCACGGTTATCGCAGAAGTGAAATCCACCTTCTACTGTGTGTGGGAGAAATTGCTGAATGAAAATCATGGAGCCCCCATTCTTCCTCGGGCGGAGTAGGCTCGGAAAACTGAATATCCGGGAGCACTCAGTTCACTCTCAGTGGTGCAGGCTGTAAACCACGCCTCCCTGAAAGCAAACACATGGCGTTGGGTGTCATGAGTTAACTTCCTGATTTCCGGTAATTTATTGAGCAGACACAGACAGTTCGTATACACGCATATAAGTGCCGATTACTCGCTAAATTTCGTGAAATAAGGGAATAGAGATTGCGAAAAAGAACCAGGAAAATTAGGTCTAGAATTAAGGATGGCTGTGGGATAGGTCTCTGTCTGTTCTGCCGAGTCTTTTTGACGGCCTTCCTTTGGGACTGTGGACGCAACATCACCGCCTGCGCATACGTCAGCGAACTCATAGGACGCTTGATCAGCATCCTGTGCGTCGCAACTTGGGACCTCTGCGCTTCTGCCGAAGTCGACTTTCAGAGAGGGTGTGTGGAAGTTTTCACCCGCAGGAAATTGGACATCCTGTTGGATCGTCCCTTAATACCAGCTCAATCGTTGCCCCCAGAACCGAGAAGAGGAATAGGTTTGGCAAAACAACGCTTATTGGAAGAATGAGACGAGACATGTGGGCCACAGGGGCTTTAAATTTATAGGTCCAACAGAGAATGAATCACTTTACAGAGGGGTATTAAAAGAGTGCACTCGTGAGAACAGTTCACATAATGTACAGGCGTTTGATTGAGCTTAATGGACTGAGTGAGTTAAAATCACATAACGCACAGACGTTCGATTGAGCTTAATGGACTGAGTGAGTTAAAATTACATAACGTACAGGCGTTCGCTCGCGCAGCTGCAATCTAATTCAGCTTAATGGAGTGAGTGAGTTAAAATCATACCAATTAACTCGAAGCCGGATCGATCAATCGATATGACGTGATTCACCATGCTGCTTCGTTAGGAGATGCGCCTCCTAACACATCCTCGTCTGCCGGGGGCGGAGATCGAAAGAATGTAAGGTGCTCGGTATCACGGAGCCACTGACTGAAATACCCGGCATGGTGGGCTAAACAAATGCCCTCTGATTTACCGAAATTGACCCCAGCAGACACTTATCTTTCCGAATTTTTCGAAGAAAAGTTTTTGAGGGTTGTTTGGTGGATTTTGAGGCAGGTTACTCGGAAGACGAGTTGTGAGCGATCCTTGTGCACTCAGCACCAGTGCTCGAGTTTGGAGTGTTCGGCCTTCGGTATGACGTCTATAAGAACAGCGTCTCTGTTTTCTAATACGGGCACAAATGTCTTATTGTAACAATTGGATCTGTTATTACTATTATTATAGGTATTTTGTAAACAGAAATTACGATCTTTCTCTCCAACTGTAGCTTTCTGGCGGCCATGATTTGTGGCTTAGTTTTGGCCCGCTGTCTGCACTCTAACGTCCCTTCCTAAGTCCGATTGAAAGATACGCCCTTCAGGTTGGTGTGGTAAGATTTCAAGGTCACTACCTTTCCCTCCTCTGTCTCGGGGCTATGCAAGACTGGTAAGGTTGCCAAAAGACCAAGTGACATTTTGGCCGTTTCGGCGCGCAGCCTGCCCGCGAGTTCGAGGCATGTGGGGTCAGGGGGGAAAGACTGATTTGGCTAGCTTGGTTGCAGAAAATGTTTTCGGGGAGGTGGCATCGTAAACCGGCCCACCTTTCTCCAAAAGGTTTCTCGTGTATCCTCAGCTAAGCCTCCTGTACGTGCGCAGTTGACAGGCAGCCGCCTTTTGATGGTTGCAACGCCAGGGAGAGCAAGCGCTTTATATTCATCCAAGGACTTTAATCCCAGCTTCACTTCGGAGAGAGTCCGTTGATACTCGTCCATTGTAGTCCCAAAGGAAGAAGTAAAAGAAGAGCCCCGTATTCGCAATCGCAGATCTTCTGTACCAGACCTTACTTTTCGTGGTACCCACGTCACCACTCAGGAGCAAAGCGGCGCCTTGGATGCTGTCAAACGTGCGGCTCATGCAGATAAAATTTAGAGATGAAGAAACTAGCTGTTAATCCCGGTCTTCCTCGAGGCTTGTGTATCTGAAGCGATACGGCTTCTTGCAGTGAACAATGTATACTGCTTTATGCAAAATTTTTGCACCAGTAACGCCCGCAATTTTTTTATGCCTCGGTGGATGACTCCTGGTTCCCAGCACCGCTAGATTTAACGCGAGTCAGTATCAGACAAACATTATACAACGAAAACAGTAAAATTTTAGCAATTCGAGATAAAGACGCAAGAAAGTGGAAGAAACATCTACCATAAAACTGCAATATCCCAATACGTTATGAATTAGTGGGATATTCGATAGTGGATAATGGTAACCCCGTGCAGTTTTTGGACGAGCAAGGCAACAATAAATCAAGAAAACTTGAACCAAATCGTGAATTACCCGCGCTGTACAAACAGTGTCCGCGGAGAATCTTCTAGCACCGATTCCATTCTTTTGAGGTTATCAACAACGGGAACGACCTTACGTCCAACGCCATAAGTTGAGTTTGTAGAGCGCGTTTATTTTAAGCAGCGTTAGGCTGTCCCTAATTTGAAACAGAGTTGTTTAATTCTACTCCGTGTGCCGCCGTTCCGTCTCACTACATATACTTTCTTCCACTTCTCTTCTGGTCCTCGGACACGCGGGCTGCCGGCGCCCATGCACCGGGATGAGGAAGATTATCAACCAAATCCGAGGTCAGTAGTCAATGAACATGAGACGGTTTCCGGACAGTAGGATCCACTTCATATATGGACAAATAAACGATGTCAGTTGGATCTTTTTCGTTATCCTTGTTGTGTTAATGCACGCCCTCCATCGACTTGTGGCGTTTCGTCTTTCATGAGATACACCTCTTTGTGTTTCGACTGCGAAAGCTGAACACCGTGTGTGCTGTCACGTGTGACTGAACCATTTGAATATTACATTTATAGTGTTACTCGGTGTTAATTACAGAAGTTTTGTGGTTGTTCGAGCAAGGCTTAATCCACTTACGACTTCTGTCGATAGGCTGGATCTTAGATGGTCGCGTATTTAATGCAGCGAGCGTCTATAAATTCTGAACTGGCTGAGCAACCCATTCAGATCTTAAAGCGGATTTTCTTATTGCTGAGTTGCTAAGGTACAAGAAAATTACTAAAACTGTGTGCAATAAAATTACAAGCATTTATTTCGAATTCACTGAATACACAAGCCCTGAGACCGGTGATTCGCCTGAATACTACCAAATACCACAGTCAAGTAGTGACGGAGTGGTAAGGCGCATGTGAAACCGAGGTAGACATTAACAAAGGCACAATAATGCGAAGAGAAAGCTACGACATGTAAATGATATCAGACCTCAGTAATGCTCCGAGACTAGCGATTGCAGAAGGAATTATCTGTTGTGCGCCTTATCCTAATTGTAGAGTGGGTCCTTTCAGGGCAAGTCCTCAACCGCTACCGATATTTTGAATGTATGAATAAGGAGGATCAGCGAGAGAAAAAGTAAATAAATACAGGGAGCGCAGTCATCGGCTTTCTGTAGAACGCATAACAACCGTTGGACACTCAACGCGGGCAGCTAACTTAACATTCTGTCCGTGCCATTTACTGATATCATCAGCAGCGGTGCTATAGCCTGCTTTCAGTGATTGATTTTCTGGTTAACAGGATTCCGCTTATCACTAAGCACGACAAACCAACTGAATATGGGTATATTTGACCTCCTGCCTCAAATCCGTGAATCAGCCTACTCGGTTTCACCAGTGATCTATTGGACCAAATACGTTCGTCTGCTCCCGTCTCCGCTGATGACATGTAAGTATGGAGTACCGTGTAGCCCCCGTCTCGCCCTCTCACGCGTCCCATCACGTGACAAGCCGCCTAGCCCAAGTGGCGCTCACTGTCCGAACCTGCACACGCGCGTCCACACATCCGACGGCCTGAAAGCTGTCTTCCACACTCGAACACACACGCGCGCGCAGTCACCATCTGTACACTCACCCAATTGTAACGCTTCAACTGGATGTAATTCGTTGCTGTTAATACACAGGCATGCATGTCACGGTTATACCCTGTTTGGAACAAGGGACCAGAAAACTGAACAGGACAGGACACGGTCCAGACGAGTACCACTGCATTAGGCTAGTATGCCAATCTCAACAAAAAATCCAAACCAATGATTCAACCTTCTCCTTAGCTGTCTTTGAGATATCGTTATTTGTTAGTGGGTACTCCAGCTATCACGGTTAGGAGTTTCGCTACAACCTTCAAGGATAGCGAAATATTGCAACGTGAGGTAGACAGTTCAATGGAGCTTGCCTTTAAACCCACAGAAATGCTCTTTTATGCACTCGGGTGCTAGGGCTTGTAGTGGAGGCCGTTTGTTAACAAAACGTAATAGAAAACGAGACTCTGGAGTGTTAATGTCAGACACCTTCAAAACACAGGCTCACACTAAGCAGGCCAGTGTTAAAGTTATGAGGGTGTTAGAAGCTATCCGTCGATTTTTGTTAAGATATCCATGGAGGTTTTTTACTGTTCTCACCTCATGTTCGTCCTAGACTGGAGTACGGTCACACCGCAGTGCTCTCATGCAAACAAAGCGAGATGTCTCAACATGCAAGGGCACAGAGGGCAGCTATGCGTATGGTTGTTAAAATGAAAGACCTCTCTTGAACTGGCGGATAGAATATCTGAACCTGTAACCCCATAGTTACCGGCGATCTCGTGGTATGGACAGCACAAACTGTTGAAGTGGGTCTACCTACATTGATGTTCACCGGCATAAGTCATCTCATGATTAATACAAAATTTTGAACGCCACTGGGGCTATGATAGAAGAGCAAGTGTTCTAAAAATTCATACCGGGCCTGGAAAGTGCAAGTCAGAGAAGTTAACTGCAAAACAGAGGGAAGAGATAGCAGCTCTTAGGTCGGGGATCGACGGACTTGTAGCTGGCACAAGGAACTTGCGCATTTCCGGCTAAAAAGTACTAGGGAGATCTCGAAACATTCTGCTCCTCAACAATGAGAAACCAGTAATCCGAGGGATAAAAGCCAGAGAAGAGCTAAATAGAAGAAGGGTGATAGAAATTCTCGGGATGGCAGGATCTTATATAACTAATGGTATCAAACGCATGCATAGAGTAGGTGGGTGAAGGATTCGTTATTACAACAGAACTCGAAACCGGACACGCCCAATACTCGTCGAATTCACGCGTCTCCCAAAGGGACTGTGTACTTAGCAAGGCTGACGGAATGCATGAGCCTTCTTGAGGTAGACATTACCTTGTTTCGGACAATACGACGGACACATAGTATGGCAGTAGGTCATCGTACTCTCTTAGGCAATAGCCTGTGGTGAATCAGCTAGAAAAGCACATGGCTGTACTATGGGCTCCACCGGTCCAGTGCGTCAGTCAAGATGAGTTGCCGGAGACGTATAAGAGTTCTGGATTCAAAAAGGTCTCATGCGTGACTGCATCTATTACTACAGTAGTACGTGGCGGTGGACCCAAGGCTGGTTATCCAAGTGTTAAAAGTAAGGGAACCTTATTTACTGCGAAAGTGAGTACCAGGTATAAGACAAAACAAGTTTGGGAAAAAATATGAACTTGATAACAACCAAGCACAAACCCCGAATGAAAGTGGCTGTCCCAGCACGTAGGCCCCCACAGGTCAGCCGAGCAATCTGCTGCGGTCAGGTTGCAGCTGAGGATGTCGCCCGAGCGATGACGGTGGTAACAGAGGATAGAGATACGAAGCCAAAGGAACCCGGTCAGATCCCTGTGGTCAAAAGAGTTGGTGAGCATAGGGAAGTATTGAGGCCAAACGTTTTAGAGTATGGGAGAGGAGCTACACGAAGTAAACGGGAAATCCCTTGCGGTTGGGGACCTAAGGGAAGTTCTGACACAGCAAAATTACCTTGACAAATGCTACGTGGAAAGAACATTAAGTCTTGCTGTACAAACGCTTGTTGCATTCGCAACAAGTTGGGGAGCTTAAGGAGAGTAGTAAAGGTTTCATTCTTGTGGATGTGGCTGAAACATGGCCAAAACCTAAAATAGCTTTGGGGAACTCTCCTCCAGAGGTCTTTTCCTTCTACAGGCAGGACTTCACGAGCTGGCGCGCGGGTGGATGGGTCTTGTTGTTAAGTAATCAGTACAAGTAGTATGAGACCACCTTCTCACTAAACAGTCTGAAGGATCTGGCAATTTCCTGTTACATTCAAGAGGACAGCGGTAGACCGCTTATTCTCAGCACCCATAGAGTACTTCCGGCCGGTATTAACGAGAATAAGCTTCCGTTAAATGTCTCAAACGTTCTAGTAAGTGATGCAGCGAACTTAGTGACAGCTGGGGACGTCAACCTCCCGCACAGCTCTTGGGACAGTGAGACAGCCAGGACGGGTATTCCCGCAGGAATATTCCTGGATTAGTTGCACTCTAAATCATTAAATCAAAATCTTCAGGTCCCAACTCGGTTCCGACACGGGCATGCAACATACGTTTTGGATCTAAAGTTACTAGATATGAGCGGTGTATTGTCAACTTGGAAAGTCGAAAGCGGCTCCAAAGCATTTTCACTCGTACGTTCCATCCAGAGATACCTGCAGGCAAAAAGTGGATTACCTGTCGACAAAACAGAGTGAACCAACCGCCGATGAAACAGAGAAGTCCAACCTACTCCATGAATTTTTCCAGGAGGTTTACAGGAGGGACGATGGGAATGAGATCCTACCAAAACCGGTAGGGTCCAGACCTCCCAGAAAAATTAGCTATATACTTCTGACTGAGGAGGGGGTTGAGAAGGTCCTAGGCTCTTTGAAGCCTTCAAAGTCCGCGGGAGCTGATGGCATCCATCTGAGCTTAGTTAAGACACTGGCGATAATTCCGCAGCGCCCCCTATGACAACTGTTTACGACTTCCTTAAAGGATGGGGAAATCCCAGACTAGTGGCGCGTAGCCACTATGGTAGTAATTCATAAGGAAGGCTCGAGAGACAAACAACACGATTACGGGCCAGTGAGTCTGAGGAATATAGTTTGAAAATGCTTTGAGCGGCTAATTTGGGAAAAGGTTTCGACGTATCTTGTTGAAAATTGCCTCCTTAACACCCCACAAAACGGTTTCCAGAAAAGGAAATCTTGTCTATTCAACCTTTTGTATTTCATGGGTGAGTTCGCAGGGCGATTGGACGTAGGCAAGAACGTCGAGGCATGCTACTTGGATTTCAGGGAGGCCTTCGACCTAGTGAGTCACCGTTGTTACCCACAAGTTGCGGTGGTTTAATACCCCCAGCCGAGCGCTTGAGTGGTTGAAGGATTTCTTGCGTAGTAGGGTTTTTAGGGTGAAGGTTAGAAGCGGATTCTCTGAAATATTCACAGCCCACTGTGGTGTCCCACAAGAATTCGTTTTCGGTACACTCCTGGTCCTACTGTTCGCTAATGACCTAGTGAGTGAGTTTAACAACCAGTGCTTCGTATTTGCAAATGATGTTAAGATATCAGGGTCAAAAATATGAGCTGCTTTAACGCGGTATCTCAAGGCAGTGGTAGAGTGATCTCTTAAGTGCGACCTTCCATCAAATACCGCCAAGTGCCAAATAGTAACTGGAGGCTCTCAACCCATGGAATTATCCGGTCGATAGGATCCGTTCACCAGTGAATGCGTAGAAAAGGCCCGAGACTTGGGAATGTTGGTCAAGGGCGAGTTCAAGCCCTCAGCCCAGTTTGCAGCGGCTGCACACAGAGTTTGCGGTGAGCTGTTTAGACGAAAGAGAGTTTCGTCTAACGGGCAAACGGAAGTATTTCTGCAGCGATAAAAAGCCATAGTTCGGCATCAACTGGAATACTTCGTGCAGATGTGGGCACCTTACCGACATAAAGATATCCAGCGTATTGACAGAGTACAACGTCTTGCAACTTGAATCATAATAGGATTCACGGGTAACTCCTGTCGGTACCGGTCAAAGAAGCACCGACTTTACTCCGTGGGAGGGAGAAGGGTGAGGGACAACTTTATCGAGACTGTGTGTAATCGGTAGAACGTAAGTATCCCTGTTATCTTTCAGTTAAAAATTATGTTGTTGCTTCTGAAGTCGTTGAAGTTTTGTAACGTGTTGCAGTTCCTAAAATCTTAGAATCTAGTTGCCTGAAGATTTTTTGGTTTCAGTCCTCCAGAGACGTAAACTGGGAATGTGCAGTAGTTCAGTGGCATAGGGATTAATGGAAAAATGAAGCAGTGTGGCATTCTACGTTATTTCGGAGTACTGAAGGTAGAATATAGTGAAAATCGATGTCATAGACGTGGAAGAACGTGCTTTTATTTAAATTTGGACGTAAT
>LUCH01001213.1:96887-138860 GCA_013368495.1 Paragonimus heterotremus | reverse complement strand
AGGGTTATTAACCTTTGGAACAGTCTTCCTCCTGAAGTCTTTAGCTCCGATTCTACCCAACGTTTGAAAACGGCACTTGACTCTCATTTTCAGAAATCTGTATTATGTGATCAATCTGACTTTGATTTTGGTATTTAATGTAATCTCCCAGAGCGGTGCTACACCCTGTTTTCAATGACTGTCTTTCGAATAAGCAGACACCCGCTTGACGCTGAGCAAGGAAAACTGACTGGATCCGAGACCCTTGGGCTTCTGCCTCGAACCCGTGTATCAATCGCTGAATCGCTGAATCGCAATTATCCAGTATACTCGACCAGCGAACAATGTTCACTGTACGAATTGTAGGTCAACGGTGATTGGTTGCAATTAGTCCCACGCGTCCACTCATTCCAGCTGTATGTAAAGTTGCCCTTGATTGCCTATGGTTTCCAAGATTGTGAGCGTTCCGTGTGACTTAAAATGTAGCAGTAGATTGCGATGGAAAGTGAAACGTCGTCAAGCCGTAAACCCCTCGACTGTAGTCTGTATTCTTGAAAGTCAGTCATCGGGCGTACTGCAAATCACGGCTCCTGGTCATGGCTGGGTTACCACATTACTGGACGATGAAGCATGTGTATCCGCAAAGTATTCTGGAGAATGTTTGTCTACTTTTTAGTTGTGGTCTTTTCAGATTCGAACCATGCAATCATCATATTGTAATGAAGGATCTGTGTGCCGAATGCGGAGCCAACTTGCGGAGGTATGATTATTATACCAGTGAATATGTTAAATTACAGAGAAGGAGGAATTTCTGGAGAACGAATTGAAGATGCTAGCGCTAAAATACCCATGGTTCACGCGATACCAGAATTGCATGTTAGCGAGACTGTAAGTAACAGGTTTACGAAACTATCACCTTTGCAGGCTTTGTTATCCAAATACATTTAAGATATGTTATATCCAGTTGATAACTTCTTAACTGTCCCAGTGTTGTCAGTTTATCTGATCGCCTGTGATTTGAACGAACGATGCTGCATGCCACGGTATATTTCTGGACCTTCTATTCGCCCTATTTGGATGAAACCCAATTACAGAAAGTCAGGGGTTCGACTGGATTCGCACCGGCGACAGAAACAGCATGTCAAAACGCAGCAAAATCTCTACGAACTGAGCTACAAATCCACACAAGGAGGTTGGAAATTTCACATTTGTGCTCTGTTACCCACCCGTCCCACTGTCTTATATGGAGTCCACCAAATGGTCTAGGGGATCGGCGGCTTCGGCAGTATTATAATCTCGTTCCCGTCGCTGTTTCGAACCCAGCAAGGGCCCTGACTTTTTACAGTTGGATCTGATCTAAATGGTCACATCTGCCGAACCACACACTACTAATCCGCTTTAGTGATAGCCGTGCTCAGTCGAATGTGCCATACCTTAAAAGTGGCTGCACCGAAATAGGAGCTGCCAGACAGCGGGCAACTAAATAGGTTGGAAGTCTGCGCCTTCTACTTGGCCCAGTCGTCCTAACAACGTACGTCTAATCGTGCTCACTGGCGTGAATATTGTCGTCGTTTGACCGAGTTGTCTGTGAAGTAGACGCATTTAATGACGTGGGGCAGTAAAAGCCGTAAGGAAGCTGTCTTTCTGAGGACGCCTTACTTTCACCCACAGCTTGATTGTTTGCAAGGTTTAAACACCTTGATATTGGATGTTTGAAGACGTAGCTATTTTTTAGTAGTCATGTCCCTTCCTCTCCTTCTTTTTTTCTTCACATACAGGTTTTTTCTTCCTCCTGCTTGTGTGAACCACTGATGTGTTGCTGTCTATAATGATGATGATGATCTTAATTTATCATCAGTTTTAGAAACCGTATGGAATTAAGCCGTATGAAAATGGATGATGCTTAAAACTGTCCATATCTGGTAGAGCTCCTGCTGGCTGAAGAGTTGACCCCAGAAGATTCATAGTTATGATACATCTGTATCTAGCTTTTGTTAGACCTTATTTTTTATGTCATGACCAGACCCATAATCTATTTAGGAGGAATGGCACTGCGGCATTGAGTGGGGCACAGAATTGGCGTCCAAAAGAATAGTGGTGATGCAGAATCTGACATACCTACAAATGTTAAAACAGCCAAGTCTTCCTTCCGCGGCGCTTCGGAGATTAAAAGGTAACGTGATAGGAATGTTCAAAACACTTCATCAGTGTACGGACACGCACAGACGTATTCATTAGTTTAGCGGTGTACTTGATTCCAGAGGTCGTCAAGTCAAACTAATTTAATCTGGAACTAAAAGAAACAGCGTTTTTTTCCACACCATGTATAAAATACCTGAAACAACCATCGAGCTAACTTATTGAAGACCGCTTCGTTCATTTGTCTCCAATGACAGCTGGCTGAGGTGTAATTGAGTTCTTCCATATGTTTATTACAACATGACAACTAGTGCTCGGTCCATCGGACTCCACTGGATGTGTATTACAGTATTATTATTGCGGTATTATTTCGTCATCCGCCTTCACTCGGTTTTTTTGGATCACTTTATGAAGTCTTTTTTGTGTTATACAAAAGTCTGTTTTCCCCACTGTTTGCCTGTCAGACAGCTTTGTTTCTCAGTCAGTTGCACGTTGTTGTATTTTTTGGATACCTATCATAACAACTGGAGAACGTTTCCTGCTTCCTGATTGACTGAATCTGAAGTGCCGATTCATCAGTGATCGATGCCACAAAACAGCCACAGTACATGATGCCCGTGTGCTTTTGGAACAGGGAAATGGGCTTCCTAACCTTTGTCACATTGCTCTGGACAGCCAAACTGAACTGGACCAAATTAATGAAGTAATGAGTAGAGACTACTTGCTGCTGTTCATGAAGCTGGAATGTGTTTGTAACTCTGATAATTTTATGTATGGCGTAGGAACCTCATCTGTTGCTTTAATTGAAATTGAAGTGCTACGGATTGGATCTAATTTTTCTACCTTCTCTTTTTACGGCAGGAGTTTTCTCTTTTGTTCTGACTGACGTTTGACGACGCAGCATCCATATCAACCACCAATGTGCTGCTGCCAGTGATAAAAATTACGGCATATTTTGAATTTTCTTCTCAATCCGTTTGCTTTTTTTATTTGCAAAGGTTGCGGCCGAGCTTGCTTTACAGGATGAACAAAGCCTTCTAGCCGCTCGCAAGCTGGTGTTACTTGTTGATCTGGATGAGACGGTGCTTCATACAACGAATGACCCACAGGCGTTTCATTATAAGGTAAATTAGCATATATATGCTTGACCTGGATAGTGTATTCAGCCAAATGATACTTAGTTTCGCTCTAAGTAACTAATGGCTTATTTAAATCAGCTAAGTAGCTGTTTGTTTGTTGTCATCCGCGTTACATTTTTAATAAATTACAAACACTCATATCTGTGTATCCTCTGAAAAGTTGGACTGGGGCCATTTTGTTCTCAATTATTGTGAATGCTCGTCTATGAATTTAAGTGACGTTGCAATAGAAAGCATGTGGTCAGATGTGTCAAATCGCGCCAAACATTTCCGATGTAAATGACGAAAACGTCTTTTATGAAGATAATTCACTCCAGTTATCACTCGGTCGAACGTTCGAAAGAGGTAAAACGAGTCTTTTTATCTAGGAATAGCAGAAGGCCTTTTGCCGTGGTCCATAGGTCCACACTGACGGTCGAGTCGGTATAATTGAGGCCATTTGTGAAACAGATGGTTTCTCTGCTACCAGCCAACCCTGCCGACTTGACAGGTGGGCTGAATATCTTAGCTGACCTCAACCTGACCATGTAGGCGACGAGACCCGAGTGGTCGTTCAATGCGTTCCAGACGGCCATCTTTCAGAAACAAAAGTGGTCCTGGAGCTCAATTTATTGAAGTATAACAAGGCTCCTGGACTAGGTCTTCTCTCTCCTCCTTTCAGGGATGGTGGAGAGAGATTGTTATCAGAACTGACAAAACTCCGGACGGTTTAGGAAATTGAAGGGGTGCCTTGTGATTAGTGCTTATTAGCGGTAATTTCCGTTTTCAAAAAGGAAGCTCAAAATCTGTGTGACAATCACATAAGCATCAACCCAGTGTCCTTTGCCCCCAAGTTATTCCGTGGTCTTATACTATGTGAGTTCATTAAGCTCAGACTAAGTCCGGCACGTGAAGAACAGACAAGATTCCTGTTCAGTCGAGGGCGCTT
Organism: Paragonimus heterotremus; assembly: GCA_013368495.1. Lineage (NCBI taxonomy): Eukaryota > Metazoa > Platyhelminthes > Trematoda > Plagiorchiida > Troglotrematidae > Paragonimus > Paragonimus heterotremus. The sequence goes on along the minus strand of LUCH01001213.1, from coordinate 134,675 downwards.
TGATCCCATTTTTACCTTGCGACGAATCTTAAAGCATCGTCACTTTTGCAGGTAGGCGACGGTCATGGCCTTTTTAGACCTAAAAGTTGTTTTCAGTTCATCCATGTGTGTATGTTCGTCTTTCTTCTGTTGTTCAGAATGTACATCGCTACCGACTACCGGGATCGCCTCTCGTTTACCATACAAGCTTCCGACCTCATCTACACGCTGTGCTAGAAAAGTTGTCTAAGTACTATCAAATGCATATTTGCACATTTGGAAACCGGATTTATGCACATCAGTTAGCCGCAATGATTGATCCAAAACGTCGTTACTTTTCACACCGCATTTTATCACGTGACGAATGTTTCAATCCGATCACAAAGTCTGCAAACCTAAAGTGAGTGACATTCGCGTGCAACATGTTCATTTCACTTTCGTGTAAAACATTTGAAGCATACGTACACTTGGTCCCTATCTCTACTCTCTTGTTTACTACGGGTCAATGTTTTTGTGGAACTTGCTTAGTTTCGCACTAGTACCATTCTCGTATACTGTGCCATCAGTATAGTAGTAGCAGATTCGATTCAACATTATTAACTATTCGACGTTCCATATCTGTGATATCAAGGTGGTAAGCAATAATAAAGTCAGGAAATAAACATTTGTTTATTAGGGTCATGCGCGTTCATTTTGACAGTCTTAGTGGATGTGTAGATCTGATTGTTGAATCATGCATTATCGTCCGTCAAGTGAGGCACTTCTATCTGATCCCTAAGTTGGTTGACTTACGGTTGGAGGTGGACAGTTGATGATTTAGTGTGGATCAGTAAAGACGGTTACCAACAATGTACCTACTGCAGATCGAGTTCGTCTGGCACCTTAGTAGCTATGTCAAACCGTTGGCCACGGGGCTGCAGGTACAAGCTACACTTACCACCACTGTTCGCGTGCAGGCTTGGGTAGCCTGACAACATTCACTCCACTTACGAGACTGTGCATCTGTTCGTAGCGAACGCTTTGTAATTTGAGGGCGGGAAAGATAACTTTAACTAAAGCTGCTGTGATTCATGTAATCTGTGACTGTATACGTTGAAAGAGGCGGTGCCTAATAAGTGTCAGCTGCATGAACACCATTGTTGTTCGGCCGAGCTATCTGTGTTGTAAAAATACTTAGTGAAGCAGGGCTGGTGCTTGTCGTACTGGGGCCGTTTTACTCTCACCGGCTGACTACTGTTTATATTTTCCCTACTTGTCAACGGTATACAGGCATTCTGATAGTGAATATTTGATTTTAAACATTCAAAAATTGGCCTGTTCCCATCATTTATCGTCAACCTAGGGCTATTCTCTACTTTTTCACTGTTTTCACTGTTTATTGCAACTGCCGATTTCTCGTTGTCAGCGACGATGCTTATTTTTGAATCGTTTAATAGAGCTTGGGCGACCGGTAGTCGGACAGACAGTCTTGCAATAGTTGTGTATTTCTGACGTCGATTATCAAACTTGGTTGGGAATTCGTACAGTTGTATTCATGTTTGAGCGTAGATGTGATTTAGCGTCGCACATGTTATGTAGATATGAAAAATAGGCATTCGCATACGTTCGCTTTCACTATCGGTCCAACGCCGGTGAAGTATTCACGATGGTGTAGAGCAAGTTTCTTCGATGCCATAACTGATCATGTTATAATTTTTGTGGTCTGTTTCTGAGGAAATCAGAAGAAACTGCAGTTAACTGGATGCACTGGTGTGAATACTGTTCTTATCTGACAGTTGTCTGTGAAATAAAGGTTGCCTTTGAGACAGTGTAAAGGATGCCATCATGCTTTTATCTACTCCGCGTTTGTTTGCAAGTCATGTTTGAGTTTGTACGTAGGGTCTCATACATTTACTGCTATCCTACCCTCTTTTTACTGCCCGAGTAGTTTATTCTTCATTGTTTTGTAGTAGTTAAACATATACTTTGCTGTTGGTATTGGCTTTCAATTGAAATCAACCAATTGTTTTGATCGAGACTTGGAGCTACTGCTTCGATCTCGTTTACATATACTTTGCTGATCAGCAAACGTTTTTAAATAGATGCGCACAGGTTAGTGTTTGGGGCCTTCAAGGGCTGCCACTTTTGTTTTGAATGAACTTATTTTAATGCAGGATTTGTGCATGTCGTTATCTATCAATGCTGGGTTTCCATCACATTCCAATAGAGCTCTATTCCCCCGTGGCCTGAATATGGTTTGCATTATTGATGATCGCGGTGAAGTGTGGGACTGGTCGCCACATCTCATTCAAGTCAAACCCTATCGGTAAGTATGGATCATTCGATTCGGTGTCTAGTTTATGTCTGCTGGTCTTTCATTTGTCCGTTATCTTGTTTTCTTTTTAAAACCGAGCTGCTAATTGGCAGCTATGATCCTCTTCTTTAGTTGTTTTAGTACATGTATATTCGGTTATTTTTTCCGGATCAAATTCATCTGAACATACAGCCATCTCTGTTTTTGACCTTCAGGTTTTTCCAAGGTGCGCATGACATCAACATATTCCCTTGGTCTACTACTCCAGTTTCAACAACGACGAGTACAAGCACTGTCACAGTCACTTGCACAGTGTCAGACTCAAATCTCTTGTCTTCGACAACAGTTTTATCAGAGTCCACCACTATAGAAGATGTCAGTAATGTGGCGACTTCCGTGGTAGAGCAAACCACTTCTGAATCAACCAAACTAAACAAATCTACATCTGCGGCTGTCACTCCTGCACTAGAAATGTGTGATGTCCACGATGTCAAAACAGAGAGTGTGTAAGTCCGGTTAACGCGTATGCTGATGGATATTGATATCATTTAGTATGCGGATTTTTCAGCTAGTGGAATGACGTTAACAGTTGTGTTGCTTGTGGTAGTTGTTCACTTTTATGTGGTTATACAAAATTCAGCCAGAAGTGGTCTGTGACTGCGTCATCCCCTTGTCGTTCATTGTTACAGGCAACCAATCCGTTTCGGTGGATAGGTGCTTATCAGTCCCCTCGTGAAAACGATGACATACACTAATCACACAATTGCAAGTTGGAACCGTCGGTTACTTCAAACGCACGTGTCTGATTCTGAATAGTCTGATACCAACCAGATGGTATTTTGAGCCAACGTGTTGCGTGAGTGTAGTCTCGTACACTGTATGAGCTAAGGACAACTTTTGTAGCTCGGTAAAGTTAAGACCTCAGCTGGACGACCGTCTTGCAGTTCGTGAACGTAACTTCCTGTTCCACGTTTATTACATGCTATCGATGAATCGTTTACGTGTGTTAGAAGAAACGTTCAATTATTGGCTTATTAGTTGAAAAAAGTATAATTGAACAACGTATGATTTGTTGGATCACTTTCATTCTACTCTTGGCAAAGAAGATTTCGTAGTTTATGTTTCTATCGCTGTTATTTTGTGTTCAGTTTTTGACCGTAGTTGGATCTGAAGCTCCTTGTTCTGTCGCATGGTTGCCATTGAACGGACTAATCAAACACTTACAAGATCTTACTGTATCGTCATTTTTGCTCCGCATGGTTTTTTATCTCTCGTGGAAGCACAACGGATGAGTTCGTCAGATGGTCAGTTTCTCTTGTTTCTGATTACGGTAGTTCCTATACTCACTCTTCTAAATTCGCATGCATATGGGCGATTTTCTGTTAACACCAAAGTGGTTTTGGTTTGCTCATCTGCTAATCTGTGGTAGTTGAGCATTATCGCGAGTCATTGGTGTGCCCTTTGATTTTATCTGCCAGTCGATCTCGTTGATCCATTTTCTCTTTAAGTCAACAATGGTAACCCGGGATGTAGTTCCTTTGTCCAGCCCACCTGATTTCGCTTTTTTGTTTTACACACTTTCCTTGCTTGATTGTCCGTGCGCACTGAGTAGTGTCTGAGAAAGATGACGTCGACTACATTGCTAGCGGTACGAGCTCGAATCGTCACCAATTCAAACACTTTTGTGTAGTCGAGCGAAGGGTGCACCAGTTCCTTGTAATTAGACTCGGGTGGCCTCTTGGCGTACACGCGGTCCAACAATTAGTCAAACAATGAACACCGACTTAGCGTTAGCTTTAGGACTGCTTTAATTTGTGGTACGTTTTAATAACTATTTTGTGCACCACTCCTACATAGTTTATGCAACCCGCCTAAACGTCTACGTTTTGCCCGTCGATTACGTGTGTGCAGCGTGTCATTGGTTTCACAATCACCAACTTCTGTGTTCCTTTGTATGCTGATAAATACCTTAATATAGGAAAATAAATAGCTCTTGAAAGGTGGACGACCTCTACTTTTGTCCCTCTTTCACTTGTGCACGTTTTGTGGTGTTGTGTATTAAAAATTGTGTATAGCATGATGTTTATGATTTACTATAGCCATCTTCCCTTGTTTCAAAATATAGTTGCCAAGGGTTTATTGCTCATCAGTTATTCCTCTCGGGTATGCGACCAAACCATACTGCAGTTTGTTAACCCTCGTCACCAGGTCGGTATTTAATTTCAATGCGTACACTCTCAGCTTACTCCTTAACCGACGAACCCATTCACTTAAGTTGCCCTCATCTGCTGAAACCCTGCTTAGCGTTACGTTCTTGGTTTCCTTCAGTATATTTGATGCAAATTATACTTTTTTGTAGTCAGCCGCGCAATGAAACCTGTCTAACTTTGCTTGACCGTGAAGTGTATTTTCAATTGGTACCATCTACGAGATTGTGCACTTATCAGATCAATCTCAAGAGAGTCAACCTTCGCCTTTGGTGCATGCTTGTATGGTATTTAGACAGTGACAACCCTGGACGAGCGGTCCATAAGAGAACTGGAATCACGATCATGTTCGCCAGTCTGGTTTACTAAAGTTGATTTAATTGCGATGATGACGCCTCGTAGTTTGCGCCAAGCAGCATCTCGAGGCTGTCCTCGAGCATTCGATTATGGGATGGAGCAAAGGCTAAAACCAGACTTAGATCGGACCAAACACTAGTTTCCGAAGTGTAGATTGGTTGTACTTCCGCACTGTCGGAGCGACTGCAACGCTGTTTGCTCACATATCTAAAATGATCCGAATTGCGACTGCGACTTTCAAGTTAACCAGCGCGCAGATCGTCTTAAACCACGCTAACTGGATGGAGATCCTACTGCTGGTGGTTGCAGAAGATTGAGCAAACGCAGTGTTTGCAATGGTAGTGGAGCACGTGGCACTTCAGTACCGCATATATTCTGCACAACGTGTATCGTTCCTTACTCGGTGATCGCTATAAATGCATGATCTTTATGTATGGAAGACATCGTGGTTATCACCCAAATCTTTTATTGTAGGAATTCCAGTTGTCAGTCGAGCACTTTTGTGGAAGAGATCACTGGTCTGGGCGTTCCAAGTCTCCCAACAAGTGACGATGGTCTAGGAAAGAATCGGCCAGTGGACGTTGCTGAAGCGGAATGTGATTCTGACCCAGCGTCTACGGGAAATGCACTGAAGTCGCTGCCTGCAGAGCCGGAAAAATTGTTCGGGGCGGCTGACGGAAACTATTTACTTCGCCTCCAAGAGATACTTCTTTCATTACACCGGAGTTATTATCGTGAGTACGATTGTTGGCGAGCTGCTCAGTCTGTGGAACAGCACCACATGCGACGACAAAGTGGTGATCAAAGGTGCTTGATTAGTTTTAAAATCATTTGGACTGCGCTGTTGTGTTATCATTTTCGCATTAGATGTAAATGGTTTATTTTTTTCAATGAGGAATATCAGCGCTTTTTCAGGCTTTCCGTAAAAAACTTCGTCTTGAACTTAGTGATATTGTGCTCCAGTCTGTGTGCAAATCTGGGCGCTTTATGTCAGACTCCGTTACCTGGAACAGCAGTTTGCAGAATTACTTTTCTGCTTATTCTGTGGTTATTAGGCAAGGATTGAAACGGTTCAATTTGAACTGGTGGATTTTTGTCCATTTCACAGTAAACTCGAACTACCGGCAGGTTGTCTCAAGTGTGTCACTCTTACATGCAGTTTCAACATAGAATAGTCAGAAGCCACAAATCACTGTGGATTCGCTTCTTATCTTCTTGTCAGTCGTATGGCAAGCAGATACACAATAAGAACAATAGTTTTTAAATGAGAAATGTAAATCTGTCAAAGTCGCGAATGATATTAACAATTAAGCAGGCAGAGGCTGACAGGTTGTTGTAAGCAGTTGGTCTTACTGACCATCAGCGAACTGGTTGATAACCGTTTCAATTTATTTGAGTTTCATCGCACACTGGAGTCCACAACTTGTGCATAAGTGTCAGACTGGTTGTCCAGACACTTATTCACTAGACCATGAGTCGTGATCACCAAGTGTGCTGGAAAGTATGGGTTTCGCTCTTTTTTTCCCATGAATCTCAGTCGCTACAGAGAGACGGATTGACGGTCAGTTGATTTTGAGTACATAAGATCGGTTACTGACAGCTGATCAATAAGGTTTTATGATGCTTCTGAGTTCGTGAGTGCTTATCTGGTCAATGGCACAATGCTGATCTTGTGACCCGTGGTCTTTGAATGCTTTGCGATGGAAAGCGAACCGTTTCCTCCCTGCCGAGTATCGCTCATTAACGCTCGCAGTCGTCAGTTTTTAACAGGATTGGTAGCTTACACAGAAGAGATTATGATTTCCGTTACATCTGGAGGCTTGGAGTTTTGGTGTAGATTCTTCCTGAATGATCTGTGAACTCAAATTCCATTCATACTTTTGAGGTCTCTGGCAGTCAGGTGGATATTCACAATTCTCGGATGACCATCTCTTGATTTTCATTTTTGGGATGTCTTGAGGAATATGTTTAACGTACAATGACTGTCTGTTGTTTAATCACGTAATTTGAATAAGCACTGTTTTGTTTAATTTTCTCCTCCTGAATCCGTAGTGATCGCACATCCCGTTCACCTTCATTGTCTTCATCCTCCTCGTCGAGACCACATAGTCCAATTAGGCCGTCTTCTCATTCCAATTGTGTCCCCAACATTGCAAACATCATTTCGCAACATCGTTCAACTGTCCTAGGCTCTGATTTCCACGTCACACTATCCGGTCTGGCCCCATCACATTTACCTGACCGATGCTTCGCTGCTCGTATGGTGCGAAGTTTGGGAGCAGTACTACACAGCGGTCTTCGTCTGCCGCCGCCGCAGGTGACGGGAACAGCTGGCCTTTCCACATCATTGCCAGAGGATAAGACTGCAGATTCTAATCCTGCACCAGTGCCTGTGTCGGTCGATTGTAAGGAAATCACTGAGCCTAAATCGTGAGTCCTATTTTGTGTCTTAGACGGTTGACTCCCGTGTTTGCTTCCCATGTTTTTCAGTGGTCGACATCTTCTCTGGGGAAGATCTGAAGTGCTTATGGTGCATTCCAGGTTGCTCGGTTCTCGTCACGTAAGGAAGCTTTCGCCCTGTCTCATCGATTAATGCAAATAAAAATGGATTTGAAAAAATTATTATCAATTAACAATTGTTTTCGAAAATTCCAGTCAAACCGGAAGTGACGATGTGACGAACGGTTGTTTTTTACAATTCTTTCTCAAACCAATACAGTTACGTAGGTTTCGTCAAAACGTGTCGTGTGACGAACCGCAGAATCCAAAACATGATTGTTAATTAATGACATCAAAAGGGACTGCTAGATTCCACATAGTTGGTTATATGGGGACCGGAAATTGATTGAAAGTTAGATCGTACGCTCAGGGTCAAATGTTTGTGTCGATAGAGTAGCTATGATTGACCTGTAATCACGGAAATCCTAAGGACTGAACAAATTTGTAGAAACATAGGTGAGGACTTCGTAATTAGTTGGCAATCGATTTGTCGGTCGCCAAAATACGCCGATGGACTGTCTTAGGTTGAGCAATGATTACTCGGTAGACAACCTAGAATGCTTTGGTGATGTCTGTGCTATGGTTAGTGTCAGTAAGATGTGGGACAGTGACATTGATAGTTGATTTATGACAACCGGTTCTGATCCAGGCCGGATGATGCTCTTTTTTGGCAGGCGCCTGGTCGTACGACCAACATGGTCTACAGTACAGTAGCAGCAGTATGTGTACCTCATTGTCATACCGAAGCAAGTGCGACCTGGTAAGTGCGGAGCATTTGTATCCCTGGTCGCTTAGGTACGTCATTTTGTGTTTAAGGATCAAGTGGCCCCCACTACAGCGCAATATGAGTTGTAGTATATCTCAGCTCATAATAAGAGTCTGTACAGGTTCTCCAGTTTGACTTTTAATCCTGGAAACAACCGTACCGTCGATGGTACTGAACTGTGTGGCAACTGTCTGTCCACGGTTGGTTTGACCTCAGTAGTTTCCACATTACCCACTGCCTGTAGAACTTAGAAAGTTAATACTTGCTTAAAATAAGCTGTTGTCAACACGTTTGCAACAGATTTTTACCGTTTTTCATTCTATAAGGATGTTGGGCATCTAAATTACGCTCGTCAACGCTTAGTCTGCCTACCTGAACCTACAAGTTCCCATCCAGTACTGCGAGGTCCGTGCGCTGCGCAGTGTGGAAAATTGAGTGAACCGTTATTAAGATGTCATCTTGGACTGTATCTGGACCCCAGTCTGTGAAAACATGCGTCATAAACAAGCAGACGACGCTTGTGATAGACGCCCCTCTACGGTCTAACCGTACCTTCCAGTCTGGCAGCATAAAGACAGCTGCTGATGGATATTCAGTCAGATACCGCCCTCTCTGTGTATACGCTTGGAGCAATCAAAACAGTGGTCTGAGCCACAAAGTCTGCAGACAAACGCTTGTCGTACGCGCGTCATGAAACGGATGACGGAGGTTGAAGTCGTAGCACTAAGCTGGGATCCTGAAACTGTGTTCCTGCAAGATAACAGATGTCAATGGCGAGGGTTTCCAAGGTACGTGTAAGAGCTGCCTGCTAACCTATCTGCACCAGTGTTCGGACGTTGAGGGTAGCAAACTTAAACGGTGCTCTGGGGGTGAGCAGAGGTGTGTATCCGTTAGGCAAAGATATTTCTTCGGTGTTTGGCACGCTATCATTTTGACTATAACTGCCGCAGCGAGCGGCAAGCGAGGCCATTCTCTGGTGTGCATCTGAGAACGAGTTTGGGGATCATTGGTTACAGAGTTATTCGATGAAAGTAGGGAAATTGAGACTCATTGGCTTAGTGAGGTAAACTGTGACGTGAGAGCAAGATCAGCCGTCCTCATCTTGTCCAAAGAGTTATGAAAAAAGCATAAGACGAAATTCTCTGTTAATGTACGCTAGTATTTGTGGAAACAGAATACTTGTTCCTTACCCAGGCTGAAGAAGTAAGTTGGTTTGGGGGACCCCACCCATTGATTTTGGTTAAAAAAAACCCAACCTACGTGACATAGTTTCGAAGCACTGTGTTTGCAGTCAATCTGGGTCCGGCACCCAGTGGTCGTCCAGGCTGCTTACTGGCTTCATATTGCTTCGGCTCATTTTAAAAAACAACGAACAACCGTGACATTCTTAGCCCGAGGTACGTTTTCGATTCGGTCGCTCTCAGTCTTATCTGGAACGATCTCTTCAAACTGGTCTCAGATGATTACATGTAAATCCGTTATGATCATTATGTCTATTTAGCAAGCAGGATGGTTTTACAGCTGTCTCTGGTGTTCATCACTTCGAGTGTTATTCTCCAGGGCTGTCTTCCCTCTCCCTGTTTCCATTCACTTTTGTCGTGAACGTAGTTTGAGAATTTGTATTTGCGATATCCTGTGCTGCTGATACTGATTCACCTCCCAGTATTAAAGTGGTCGACACGAGGCATACGAATAACATTTCTGTGCACCACCCTTTTGCCGAGGACATGTAGATCATGATGGGTGACATGTGTGCCACCTTTGTTCTCGGGAAGTGCGACTCGACTCACATCTTCAAAATGCGGAGTGTTTCTTCAGAATTTTTGCGTTTGTTATCCGCTTGAGACTTTCACGCCGTTGCACTTACTTGGATAGCATTATCACATCAGCTTATAATGTTTCTGCGGAAATGTCGGCGAAAGTGATGGAATCACATGTTGCCTGAACTGTCTATGATATCAGAATGATGTCCAGTTTCGACTAAAAAGAAGGGTCATAGTGTGGCGAAAAAGCATCCAGTAAAGCGCAATCTTTATTGTCCAATTCGTTAGTTGCCATGCTGCGCACACTCGCGTTTGTGAATCAAAGTTCCAGTTCACAATATCCCCCCGGTTTCCGCTCACACGTTATGTGCACTTCTGCCCAGTTTTTGTCTGTGTTCGACGCCTTCTGTCGAGGGATTTTCCGCCCACCATTCCTCGTCTGTTAGTCCGATCTCGTTCAGCGATGGCTCGACCGGTCGCTCGTGTTGTCTGCAATCTATCCATTGTGGGCTTTAACCGTATTCTACGGTCGTGTCGAGATATACCTTCGAGTGTTGGAATAATCGCGCCCCCGATCTGGTCGTCCATCCCATTTTGCCTGTCATATCTCGCCCGTTGGTCCGATCCAGTTGAGCGATGACTGATCCGGTCGGTCATGCTGTCCCAGATCGGCTCGCTGTGAGCTTCTGAACGTACCTCCCCTCGTTGAAGTATTCCATCGAGTGTTGGAATAGTCGCACATCCGGTCTGATAATCCACCACAATAGTACTTATGTGCAACCATTTTTTCTGCGTTTCTTCAACCATTTCGTAACCATGGTGTGAACATACTTGCTGTATTTGGCCATCATTGTCTGTGTCAGATAACCCACATTAAACGATATCATCGTTTAAGCAACGTAGACGTTCACCAGCGCGTATTCCCAAAAAACTCTAGACATGCGATTAACCGATCAATTTATGAGAGTGTGAAATCGCGTACCCGACTGAGCCTTTACCGCACTGGGCGTTTTCTGCTGAGGCCGTCCGCGGTGACATGGTGAGCATCAAATATGATTACTTTAATGGTTATGTTGGAGAAAAGTGGTAGGTATCGCCCGTCGATTATGGGACTTCGTGGCCACTCAATGTGCTAGCTAGAAACGTTGTCAGACATTGTAACCTGCTTGTATCCATTGCTGGTTATCCCATTTACTCTTATCTTGTCAACTACTTCGTTTTTTTGAGTGTTTTTTTTTAAATTAAGAATGTTCCTCATTACCTGTGGCGCGCAGTGACTGAAACTACAGTACCATCTGGTCAGGCTAATATCCATTTATACATGTACGTGGATGTCCATGGGTTTTACTGAGAGTGTAGAGCTAATGTCAGTTTTCTCGTTCTGTGTATTTTACGCATGAGTCAACTTAGCGGGACTTTTCACAGTGCGATTCTTTTAAGATTTCTTCACTTTAAACCACATTTGTTTGGTTGGACAGACTCTGCCCACATTGTTGTACTGGTTACTATCGCCAGGGTGAAATCTGTGATCATCTGATGATTTCAAAAACGAAGATGAAGTCAGCTATGATGATTGTCCGGATTCATATGCTTTGTCCGACTACCGAAGTGTATCGACTGGCATCCAATAGATGTCGAAAGAATGCAGGCACCCAGGTTCTGGCGTGGTGCTTCTTTTATTAATAGTGCAGTGAAAATGAGGGCTACCAGCATTCATGAATGAAGGTTTACAGTGAACAAAGGTGTACAACGGTCAGCTCGCCACTTCTTTATTGCCGGACTCATTACTAGGCTATGTACCTCACTCCTTTCTGTAAATATATATATTTAGTGATCGGACCGGCAACCGTTTGCAGTGTGTGGTCCTTGCTATTACAATATTGTGTAAGCGGTGATATCTAGGTACATTTGATGCAACGTAATAATAGCGTATGTTTGTATCAGTAATGCTGTCCGGGACTGCAAACTGAATCTTGCTGAAACTTTATGCCTCATTATTTCCCACTGTGTACTGTCAAGTTAAGAGCTGTTGGCTTGGAGCCTCTTTCCCGCTGCTAGACACTTCACTTGAGAGTTCAGCTTAAATTTCAAGTTCCGACGATTCCAATTCAGAGTTCAGTTAGCATTCTGCTAGTTAATGAGAACATACGGACATTCTAAACAGTTGAAATTTGAAAAATTATAACAGTGTTAAATTCTGGAGATTCTCAACCTGCTGTTTAGAAGGAGTGGTTCGGTGAATGTCGGGGCACTTAGATTTTGAACCGCCTCGATACATACGGGCTCTATATGTAAGCCGTAAAGAAGCTGTCTTGCTGATAATGTTTTGGTTGATGGATTGCAAGCTGTCCACTCCTTGTAGTTCACTGTGCCTGTTCAGGCGTAGGGTCTTTGTGCTTTTAGTCCCATTCCTTCTTTTATTGTGCTTGCGCTTGCCTCCTATTCTTTTCCCATGATCACTTGACAACTTGACATTTGTATCATCTATTGATGTGCTCTTGTGTATGTTGATGGTTCACTTATTACCAGTCAATCGCGCCGACTTCATAGGTGGGCTGAACATTTTGAAGAACAGTTCAGCTGGCCTCAGCCAGATCATGTGGACGACGGGACTCAATTGGTCAGTTACTGCATTCCAGACGGTCCTCCGTCGGAAGCAGAAGTGATCCTGGAGCTCAAGTTATTGAAGCGTAATAAGGCTCCTGGTCCAGACCTCCTCCCTCCTTCTCTTTTCAAGGATGGTGGGGAGAGGTCGATATCGGAACTGACAAAACTCCTCCAGAAGATCTGGGAGACTGAAGAGGTGCCTCGTGACTGGTGCCTATCAACAGTCATTCCCGTTTTCAAAAAGGGGTCCCGAAGTCTATGTGACAACCACAGAGGCATCAGTTTGGTGTCAATTGCGTCCAAGTTACTCACTGGCCTTATTTTACGTCGGCTTACTAAGTCCAGAGAAAGCCAGACACGTGAAGAGCAGGCAGGATTTCGATCCGGTCGAGGGTGCATTGATCATATTTTTACCTTGCGACGGATCTTGGAACATCGGCACTGTTACAGACAGCCGACAGTCGTGATCTTTTTGGATCTAAAGGCTGCTTTCGATTCAGTTGCTCGTAACGTTCTCTGGAGCTGTCTCCTTCGCAAGGGAGTACCAGAGAAATACGTGAATATGTTGAGATCACTGTATGCTCACTCTGTAAGCAGGGTGAGAGTTTATGGACAACTGTCTCGGGCGTTCATCACTTCTAGTGGTGTTCGTCAGGGTTGTCCGATTTCCCCCTTCCTGTTCAATTTTGTCATGGACGACATTCTGGAGAGTGCTATTCGCGAATCCAGTGGGCTTGAAGTTGAGCTTCTTCCTGGCGGTAGATTGACCGATCTGGAGTATGCGGACGACATTGTTTTACTTAGCCCCTCTGCCGAAGACATGCAGACCATGCTGGACAGGTTGAGCGACCGAGCTGGTTTGTATGGAATGCGCTTTGTACCTTCAAAGTGCAAAATGTTGCTTCAAGACTGGGGCATTTCCACTCCTACTCTCTTTATTGCAGGCAATTCGCTTGAGAATGTGAACAGTTTCACATACTTGGGTAGCACTATCTCATCAGCCTGTAATATTGCTGATGAGATATCAGCAAGGATAGCAAAGGCACGAGTTGCCTTTGCCAAACTGCATAATCTGTGGCGTCGAAAAGACGTCCGGTTGTCACTGAAAGGAAGGGTATATAATGCCTGTGTGCGTTCCATTTTGCTTTATGGTTCGGAAACGTGGCCTGTTCACAAAGAAGATATCAACAGGCTTGCTGTGTTTGACCATCGTTGTCTCCGCCAATTAGCCCATATTAGGTGGACTGATTGCGTGAGCAATGTGGCCGTTCGCCGGCGCGTATTCCGGAAGGCTCGAGATGCGTGATCAATTGGTCGACTAATTACGTTGCACAGCTTGAGATGGTTGGGTCATGTTCTCCGTATGCCAGCTGAGCGTTTACCGTACCGGGCATTATATACTGAGACCACCAACAATTGGGTAAAACCGCGTGGTGGTCAAGCAACAACGTGGTCACGAAATATGAAGACCTTGACTGCTCCATTGAGCAAAGTGGGTAGGTGTCGCCTGCCTGGATGGGGTCCTCGTGATCACCCAAACCGTTGGTTAGAGACGCTATCTGAGATGGCGATGTGTCGCAGTCAATGGCGTACCTGTATCCATACTATTTCTAGTTCTTCCGCCTAGTCTTCTTTTATTAATTCTCAACGTTCTTAGTAACTTTTTCTTCTAGGATATTCCACGTCACTGTTGAGTTGAGCGGCGGCCCGAACCACAGTACCATTTGGTCAGGCTCATGGCTGTTATGATGATGATATGATGATGTGTATGTTGATTATTATGATAACTCATTTTGTGTATGTAAAATCTTCAAATATGGCTTATTTATAAATATCTTCTTAGATTTACGTGTTTTATAACCTACCATTCATTCATGCGACCCTCGTATACTAACCCAGCCGCTCTCAGCTGACGCAACGGGGCATGTCAAATCTTCACGAGATCTCGCGCTTTCATGTACCGTCCGCAGTTTCGTCTACCGTTCTTTCTGAATCGAAAGACCAATTCATGTTTTCGTTTGCTACAGGCTTCAGCCATAACGTCCAATTGTTTAACACCTGTACTTGAACGTTCCGCCTGTCTGAAAAAATATGTTTGTTGTGTAAGTTCCTATGTGATTGCACGGGTGTCATGAATCTAGTTACGTGAGATCCGCATCCGCGAAGGTTGTCTGAAAATATAGTGCACTGAAGCGTGTGTAACAGTTGCCTTCAGTACGCCAGATACCCATCACAAGTACTCTATACAGAGACATTCTTAAACCGAAACACACCCATGCAGCGTGATCTTCCTTGGCCAGGCAGCACTGATAGATAGGTAAGCACGCTATAGGCCAATGAAGACGGCGCATGTTAATATCGATGAATTGACAGATGAAATCGTCGACACTGAATTACTGGAACTAATGGACATTTTTTGGTGCTTTGAAGCAGGATGCAGGTAGACCATATTTATTCAACGGTCAACTCATGATGCACCTAGTGAATGTTTGACAGGATGAAGAATGGGTGATCAGTTGTTAATGCTTATTCCTTGATTTCTACCACACGGCGTGATTCCTGTCAACCTCTCTTTACAATGCGAAATGTGAACGTCTTTTACCGGTTTAGTTCCGTGTTGTTTTCCTCTGTGGTTACGCTGGATTGGCGTTAGATTGGCAGTGAAAGTCGTGACTGTCTTAAGCGGACTCAACATTTGTGTGCGATACCCGTTGGATGTTTCTCTAACTGCCACACTATACATATCGTGTTGTAACACGCATAGTTCTAGTGTCAGCACCCGGATCAGTTCGCATACTTCATCTCTCATTGACCTGCATTATTCAAACAACTCTCATTTGAGTATTCTGCACCTTTTTATTGATTACAGCTCTGATCAAACTCCTGCAGCACCTAACGTTTACACCACTCATTTGGTCGCTTGTCGCCGTGGCACTGAAAAATACAATGCCGCAATGAATTTCCTACGTTCCAACTCCGAAACATCACCCTCAATTCTTCATATTGTATCCCCTCATTGGTTATGGGCCTGCTACTATCATTGGAAATATCTCCCCGAATCGGACTACCCTCTGGTCCAAGACTATCATCCCAGTGAATTCGATCCTGAAATGGAACCCGCTCCGGGCACGTTACGATATGCACGCCGTCATCGGCGTCATCGAGCAGAACACAGTCCTACGTGTTCGCCACTCTATCACAATTCACCAAAAGTGGTCGACGAACACCACGGTCTGTTTCGTTACCATATCCCGCACCATACGACCAAACAACGTCACTACCGAAAGCATACACATCACAGTGTCAGGCACCATGATGTGTCCCTTGATCATCCCCGGGATACCGAGTGAGTTTACGTAGGTTCCAATGCACACTGTATTCTTACATACGTAACCAGCCGTTGCCTTGGTCAGGCAGTGCATTGTTATTCCAGTCGATATTCACTGCAACTGTGACAAAGTCTACTCTAAAAAATATCTGTCGAAAAGAGAAAAAGCTGAATGAAATACGTTGGATACGTAGCAGGGGTGTCAGTGCAGACATGCAGTATATTGTTCTCATTTGCTGTACGTCTTCTACGCTCTAGTATTATCTGAGTCGCATGTGGACTGGGTGCTCCAAGGATTTGCAGTCCACGGCAGAAGACGTGAACCGTCTTCAGGTAGCTGACAATCGAGGTCTGCGTTCGATCGCTCGCATCGGGTGACGCTAAGGAGTAAGCGACGAAGAGATTAGGGAGCATGTATTTAGTAGTGACTTCTCAACGAGTTCTTTTGTTTAGTCCTTACATTTACACAGACCTAGATGGGTATACGATGTACTAAGGATGCCAGTTAGTCGTCTGTTACACCCAGCACTCTTTGCTAATGGTGTGACCGACTGACGTAAGGTGGGAGGTGGGCCTACGATGCTCTGGATTAAGGATATGAGGTCGTTCACCAGAGGGTTGGTAATTGTAGGTCGCGTTCGTCTCCCGGAGTGGATCCGTCGCGACTGACACAGTCCGTGACTGGAAACGTTAAATGAGACGGTGGTTAATCGGGCGCAATGTGGATGTTGTAGTTGGTTGACCTAGTTGTCTGTGAAGTAAGTGAGCTTAATGATGCGTGGTGGTGAAAACCATAAGGAAGCTATCTTGCTGATGACGCCTTACTCTCACTTACAGCTCGGTTGTTTGTTTCGATGATTTTCGCCCGTTGATATTGAATGTTTGAATACAAATTCAACCATTTTTAGTAATTAACCTCCTTTCCCTCTTCATTTTTCTTCCCTCTTCCTGTACAAGATTTGATTTTTTCTTCATGGTTGTGTGGTAGTTAAGTATCAGTGAGAACCACTGATGTATTGCTGTATACGGTGTTGATGCAAGGGTTTCCGCTCTTTCGCAAGTCCAAATTGAATGTATCGGACATCTTGTATGTCGTTGGATTTGGGTGATTTCATCGGAGTATCCATTACCTTTTTTCATTCGTATATTAATCACTTAAATCCAAAATTGTGCTCAGCGTTACTTAGTAGTAATTGAGACGAGTTACTTTTTATCATCTGTCTTTTTGATATTTTCACTCTATTTCACTTGGTCTTTTCACGAACCGATGATTTGTGGATTTTCTAGGGCCATTTTCTAACGTTATGCTTTCTAAAGCATGAAACACTATCTTTTCCTCTCTGGTTTGAGCCTAGTAAAGTTATTCTAGCTATGCTCGCCTAGACGTTAGGCACTCTCACGTTGTCTTGGGAGTGCTAATTGTTGTCTTCGTCAGCTCCTTGCCTTTCTCATCGATCCTCGTTCTTGTACAAGTTTTTCCATAAAAATACTCCTAATTGTCAAGCTTCGGGTGGTGTTCCGTTTGTCTTGTAAGGCTTCCTCTGTTCATTTTGAACGATTTTGTTAGCACACTGTTCGAAATTCCGAATAGGTTTGTTCATTTCGTTCAATTCCCGACGCAGTTACGATTGTCTGCACGTATTTTACGTGGTTCCGGTTGAGAGGTGTGTCTGACTTAGTTTTCCGGTGAACTGGCAGCTGAAACGTTGGAGCCAGAGCCCAGGATTCATGAACACACGATGAAGCTCTGACGGAAAACGTGATTTACGTGTCCTTTTGGAACGATGGCATTTTTGGTCCTTGGTATGTATCTGAAATTGGAAAAGGTTCAGCTGATATCCCGTGTCCACAACTGGTTGGCGCACATGGGTACAATCTTTCAATTTGCCAGTTTGCGCTGACCGTCATCACGAACGCGAAATGGTGATACACACCAGCAAGCCGATACTCCACGACTGATTTCATCCTCGTTTAGACTAAATATTAGCTACAATTTCCGGACCGACAACCCTTCACGTTGCAATACAACTGTGTTAACCGCTTGGTCATCGATCATATGCATCTCGTTTGTTACACATAATTGAGGTGTTATGGATATGTTTAGATCGAACCTGGTATTGGACTTTCGAGACATTTTTCGGTTCACTTTCTGTATTCCCCACTCTAACCAGGTCTCATACAAATTTGGGAGGCATCACGCCGAAACTGGATGTCAGTATTGTCCAGTCTGCGTTGGAGTCTATACGAGCTGAGCTGGAACTGGATCGTGAGCACGCTCGAGAAAAACGTAAACAAAGACATGATCACGTTTCACACGAGGAGAAACACGCCCGAAAGCGACATCGTTCGGACGCTGATGATGCGTTGAACTTAAGGGCAGAGTCGCTTGATGCCGTTTCAGATCCTCTCGTGAAAAATAGAACTTCCGTCGATCGTAAGTGTACATATTTCATGATCTTATTGTTTCGACATCCAGACCCTCCGCACGTTACCCATCAGTGATTTTTGGGGCAAATTCAATGTTTTGTATCATTTCTATCGTTTTTTGTCCAGACTATTTGATGGTACACACAACCATGGCATGGTTTACCTGCGATTTGTCTGGGTTAACCAGAATCAACTCTCTTTTGGTCACGGTACACTCCTATCGTGATCAAACCACAATAATAGTTTTTCTGATAATCCTGACACTGTTAACTCTTAGCTACTTTCGACCAACCGTTTCATCTACTTCTTTTCGAAGTTTTACCTGTAATCGTATGTTGTCTCTTGCATGACTTATGCTTCTACAGCCTGTTTACCTTATGATTCTCACGAGGATTCACTGGGAACGATACCGTGGAGCACAGTCATCCCTAATTCACAGATCAAACATGAGACACGAATGACGAATGTAAATAAATGATCGCTGAAATTGCCCTCAGAGTTTACCTAAACTGGTATAAGCAACTCGTCATCAACTGATCCGTACCATCCAAGACCAGATCGTTGGATTGCTACGTACTCCGCGTACCAGCGGCATCACATATGCATAGCCACTTGTCCTCTACACATATTCTTCATTTACGGTAGCGTACACTGGATTTCGTTTCGTTTGTCCAGGTGGTTCGATTCCACTCAGTTGTCGTGCCATGTGCATCATTTTGTCTCATTCCATCCTTGCTTTTGTTGCTGCCCTTCTGACAAAATTATACGTGTGAGACCCCCAAGCTTGCCCCTACGCTATTTTTAGGCATTGTCGAAGGGTTCATGAACATACGGAAAAATTACTCAACTCACCCAACTCTGGAAGCAGGAAGTTTTCGTTTCCTTGTCATTAGAAAGCGAGCTAGTGCCCTTCTTAGGTCCGCCACTTCCACAGGGACGTGGAGAGAACGTGATTTTCGAAACATTTTCCTCAGGCGCACAGTTCTCGTTTCAACATTTGATACTTCTTTCTATCCAGCTTCAGCTCTTAATTGCGTATCATGTGCGCTTTGTTTTTGTCTCTACTTCACATTGTGCACGGGCATCAAAACGCGAACGTGTGCATGAATTGCATAAGCATCGCAAAGTGCGACCAATGTCGGATGGGTAACTTTTTTGGGTTTGATGAATTGACCATTTCAGTCTGAATAAGGGTCGGGACACTATCAACGATCGATCATCTACATTTCCCGTTTGACTTGTGAATTGTCAGCGTATTTAACTCTGTGCGCACACCGACATTAGATATCTCTACTGGTTTGTCAGTTTTCCTTTCGACTTGATAATGTACATGGTTCCCGTTATTCCGATATTCACTACCGAAATTTTAGTCTCATCAAAGCTGCTTGTTACATCTCATTTGAGCGTTACGACCGTGGTACACAGACATATCAGTGTTCTACTCACTTTATATAGGAAATAGTACAATTTAAGTGTTTTGCACTAAAATCGTGTACCTTTTGCTGTGGGACCTGTTTGAATATTCAGTCCAACTTCATATGCTCAAAAGATTCCCAGCACGTACAATAAGCCGTATGAATGGAACACACTTATTCTTGTTAACGAAATTGACCTATTATCCTGCTTTGATATGGTGGTTTGTTTTGTACATTTCATCGATCCTAATGTCTATATTGACTAGGACTTCAATCCTACCACGTACATCCATGCCAGAGGCCAAATGATTGCAATCGGACAAAAGGCGGTTACGCTCATAAGATCGTATGTCACACTGCTGACCGCATAGGAGTGTCTAGGTCATAATACTTCATCGTATAGACCCATTTCCATGGTTGCGCCATTGCCTTCTTTCGAATAAGAGATAGTGGAGTTAGAAAACTTATCCTAAACCAAAAAAGCACTCCGATTGTCCAACTGTTGATCGTGACCGCCGGCGTACTATCCAGTGCATTCGAAATGCTCGGTTTTACTAAGAATCTTGGGGTGACTTCGAGTGTGTCCACTACGCTTAACGGTGATCAGGATTGGACGTCAGTGTCTTCTTCACCGCGTCCTCCATCTTCACAAGCCTGTGACTGTCAAGTAAGCCACTCTGTTGAGTCATTGGCTCCGGGTTTAATCCCTCAAGAGCCTCCGATACCCTGTTGTTTTGCGGATCTGACTTTTGAGTCAGAGACTAGGAGTCTGATCTCTCAGGTAATAGGAGATTGATTATTGGTAACCTGACAGACCAGTCTCCTTCATTTTCAGATTCCTTCTATTCTGTTTCTACTCTTCATCTCTTCCAGCCCAAAAACTGATAAACATTAACGCTTCTATTGTCCACACTCTCCGACAAATGGGTCGGCAGACTTCCCTGGGGAGCACTTTCTCGACTCTGGAATTGGGTGTGTACTGCATCGGAAGCGCGCCCTTGGATTATGCTATGAATCAGCGGTTCTTCGAGATTTCTGGTGACGATAAAGCCAAATCTCGTGATCATGCTGGGGAATTGCACTCAACTCTAAGGCGGAGCAGAACTTACTCGACTGAATTCCAATGAAGGGTCGTTTGTGTGCTGTCAGATTTAGCACGTTAGTCATAGCTCGACACACACCAGAAAGACGTTTATTTGTCATATCTGCATATGCTCCAACAGGCACTAGTTCAGATGACGTAAGAACGCCTTTCACGATGCCATGTTTAAACAGACCATACACTCGGACATCTGTACCTGATGGTAATATGAACATACAGCCTAATCGGTTCACTCCAAAAGAGGAGCGGCTGGGTGATGTGTTCCGTTTTCTGGCGCCTCTCATTGATAATGACGCGTGTGAGCATCTCACGGACTATATTTATCGAGTTGGATATTTCCACACGAATGCCAGCAGTATATCAGATTTAGACCTTCCCGTTCAACTCAACAACTGACGCAAATTGATCGTGTCGCCGTCAGTTCGATGTGGCACTCCTCAGTTGAAGCTTGTGATCGCCGTTGGCTCAGATCCTATCGCTGCTTATGGCCGTTTCATGTTATCGTTTGTTTAGAGGTCGTCTGCTCACAAACGTAAAGTGCTCAGTTGGAGATTAACCAAGAAAGATATACAAAACGTCCGTCAAACAGCACTGTCAATTAAACAGCCGAGGTCACAACAGTGGTGTGGTCCAGGCGAACATTAGGCAGAAATCTAAATAGGCTTGCGAACCTCTTCGAATATATATATATATATATATATATATATATATATATATATTCATCGTCAAGTCCGCTCACACCTACGCAATAATTTGGTGATATACCGAAGTGCTGCGCTCGTTGAACAGATCACAAACAGTGACCGTCGTGTTTGCTTCAGATATGTAACTGCTTCTGGGTTTATAGCCAGTAATTTCAGCTTACGTTATTGATTCATAATAAAGCTTCCATCCAGGACCTTTCATTTGCAACTGACAGAATTAGGTTGTTATCCTGACTGGAAAAGGTGCCTCGTGTGCTATAATCGTGAGCAGGCGTTTTGGTGCCCATCATCATCTTAGACAGCAATACATAAGTGGTTCACACTGATGACTAACGGCCACACGGCCACGAAGGAAAAAATAACCCATATAAAAGGAGAGAAGAAAAAAAGAAAAGGGGAAGGGGACCTAACTACTAAAAGTAGCTGCGTCTGTATTCAAACATACATCAAGGTGCTTAGACCCTGCAAACAAACAACCGAACCATAAGTGAAAGCAAGGCGTCATCAGCAAGACAGCTTCCTTACGGCTTTCAGTGCGCCGCGTCATTAACTGCACTAACTTCACAGACAACTCGGCCAAACAACAACATTCACGCCGCCGACTCTGTGAGTCGCCTAGCCCAGGAGACTAACCCGATCTACAGTGACCAACCCTTTCGTGAACGATTTCATTTGTCTACACCAGATCATCATTTGTCCATCTCGCACTTTGCGCCAGTCAACCACAGCGTCGGCGAACAGTGCTCGATGTGGCAAACGACTAGCTGGCATCCTTAGTACATGACCTAACCACCTAAGTCTGTGCAAGTGTAAGGACTGAACGGAAGAACTCGTTTGACAATCAGTGCCAAGCATCCGCTTCCTAACCTCCTTGTTGCTTACTTGCTGGTGTCACCTCATCTGAGCGATTGAACGCAGACATCGGTTGTCAAATACCCGAAGACGGTTCACATCTTCTACCATGAGTGGCCATTTTTCGCTGCCATAAAGTAATACAGCCCTCACTGTTGTCTGACACACGCGACCCTTAGGTTTCATAGAAATATCTCTCTGTCGCCATAGGTGTCTCAGACTAGTAAACACCGCCGTAGCCTTGAAAATACGCGCTTCTATTTAATTCTCTACACCTTCAACGCCGCCGCTGCTGCTGCAGTTTTCCAGATGTACAAATCGGTTAACAACCTCCATGACTTCATTATCTCACATTAAACGGACGTAATTACAGCAATCTTGCAGAAGCACTTTGCATTTTGAGGCTGCTAAGCGCATTCCGAAGAACTTAGCAGAACGCGAAACAGCGTTTAGCGTTGTTTGTACCGCTTGAAACTTGTCAAACAGCAACACCTTATCGTCAGCATAATCAAGATCAGTCAGTCTTTCACCAGGTAGGAGGTCCACGCCAGCATCATTTGAGTGCCACAGACAGTTCTCCATTATTTCGTCCATGACGAAATTAAACAAAAGTGGTGAAAGGGGACAGCCTTGACGAACGCCGCTCTTGGTGCCGAAATTGTCAGATAGTTTGCCGTAACCCCAACCTGAGCCAAAGTATGGGAATAAAGCCCCGACAGTTTGTTCACATACTTAGTCCGTACACCTCTGCGTTTAAGTGACTCTAAAAGTGTAGATCGATCCACCGAATCGAACGCGCCTTTATAAACGAGGATTACGGCGATTGTTGGTCGACGGTACACATGACGCTGCTCCTAAATTTGACGGGGGGTAAAAATGTGATCTATAAATCCCCCACCAGGACGAAACCCTGCCTGTTCTTCTTTAACGTTTAACTCCCGAACTGCAGTATGTCGACGAAGTATAATGGATGCCAGAGTTCTTGAAATGACTGGGGTCAAACTAATATCTCGATGGTTTTCGCAAGAGCCCCGCGCTCCTTTTTAAATATGAAAACTATTATCGAGTGACCCCAGCATGGAGAGATAGCCTCCGTCGTCCACATAAGTTGAAACAGCTGAGTCAAGGCTTCTACTAACGCCTTTCCCCCTTTGAGAAGTGCCGGCACGGGATCATCTGGACCAGCAGCCTTATTACGATTAAGAGCCGAGATGCAATTGCGTACCTCAGTCTCAGTGGGTGGTTCAAAATCTACCGACCAGAGTGCTATGTCACAAGTTTATGGGTGGCAACGCAATAGAACCAGCAGGTCAGCTAAATTGACCCTCAAAGTGTTCCGCTTAACACTCTAACCTTCTGGACTTATTAAAGATCGGTATGCCATCTGCCGCGCTGATAGTTTCATTGACAGACGGTCGCCTGGGACCAGTTGCACGGATCAGCTTAAAGGGTTTGCCAGTTTTTCCTGAAGCAAAAGTGGCTTACATTTCCTTAACGTTTTCCACTAACCAAGCCTCACGACTAGCTTTTAAGCTGCGTTCTAGCTTCCTACGGATATTTCTTCTAGACTTATTATGTAAGTTACCAGGAGGAACCTTCCGTCTGGCTTCTAAAAACTGCAAAGAATTCTCCGAAACCCAATGTTTGTTTAGCTGATGTCCCCCTTTGTCGCACGCTACAGTACCTGCTTTTTGAATGGCCTTTGAGATTTGAGTCCAACAGTTGTTAGGATCTTCGGAGTGAGTACCACTAAGGCAGCTTTCTGAGCTGATTTGGTACTTATGCTTTACCGATGGTAAAGCCAATTTCTCAACGGCCAGTCGTTACTGTTAGTGGGGTTGTTGCCCAGGAAAAGTGAGAACAAAACGACAGCGTACTAACGCATGATCTGAATCCAAACATGTGCTCCAATAAGGACGATAGTGCTGATTGGAGCCCCGCCACCCATAACTACCGGCTGTGGAATCTATATGAGACCAGGCCTGATTCCGTGCAGGCGGGCGGCAAGTATAGAAATGACGTGAACAATGCCTAAAACTAGTGCTGGCTAAAAATAGCTTATAATCAGCGCACAGCTGCAACAATCGTCCGCCATTATCTGACCGATGTGACATTATCCCAAAACTGCCACCTAATCGAGATTCGGCCTCACCAAGGCGACTCGCCTGGGCATTCATATCTCCGGCCAGAACGACTATATCAGAGCCATGTGTCAACTGAAGAAGAGCGGCCAGATCCGAGTAAAATGCGTCCTTGACACCGACGTCACTATGGTCAATAGGAACATAAACAAAAACAATGGGTAAATTTCTAAAAGTCTTGCGTCTTGAGCTGGTGTTAACAGAACCTGCCAGGCGGACGGCACAAAGTATACTGTTAACAGAAATCCACTCTATTAATGTGGCTGTGACCGTCGTACTAAGGACTATACCTACTCCAGCCTGACCTATAACAGCGGCTGTGGAGTCACCCGAAGTGTATAACCAGTATCGGGTAGACAACGCGGATGTTGTTAGTTCCTTACGTTGACGACTATCCTGGATTCTAGTCTTTAAGATACAGCAGATATATCGACATGTAACGAGTCTAACATTCGTGCAAGAGCGGTCTGTTGACCTATCTGTTTTAGAGTGCGAACGTTGAAGGCGCCTATATTAATTTGCATTCTAGGTCTAAGCAAGGGACGACGGAGGCCTGAAGCTGAATGGCAAGAGACGGAACTTACCGGCTCAATGTTACCACGGTTAGCTACATCTGTTGTGGGACCTGTAGAGTAATTATCAGAAATGGAGGTTGAGAGGGGCCTGAGAACCAAATTTGATAGGACAGGGAGTGAGGAAGGGGTAAGTAGTAGCATGTTTTCGCCTATCCACCCTACTGTATGCAGCAGATAGGGCGACCCGGTTTATACTGCGAGACGGCCGATGCAGTGTGGAATTATTGGTGTTGTGACTATTCATGGTTGTGTGTGGGCTGAGATACTGCCAGGACGCCCAGACCTAGACAGGAGAACGATTAGGGTTCTCAACCAAAGCCTTTGGCTCAAACGCGTGTACTGCAAGGCAGTGGGTGGGTGGCAGTCTACCAGAACTGTTAGTTTTTACGGAAAAAGAAGCCACTTTTCTCCCAATCCCCAACCTGGAGGACCAAGAGACTGGTTTGTTAGACCTCTGCCTATTGGCTTGCCTGGCATGAGTGACTATCGGTGTGGTGGCCACACCGTCCAGTTTAGCCCAACAGGTCATCGAGCTGCGTAAGCCGTTACACCGCGTCATGGTCCCATCTCGTTGTGTCAGAGAAATGGTGCCATACTATTAAATGGCGTTCTAGAAATGATGCTAGAACCTCATCTACTAGTCATGAATTTGTTAGTTTTGTCTCTAACACATCAAGGGTACTTACAAGTCTCATAATACGACTCCTGCGACCGAGATAACCACTCTCGAATAATTTCAAGTTTCCGACAAGGTCGCAGGTGTCGATCCTATGTCAGTTTTCTGACAGACACTCGAGGATTGGTTTTCCTTCGTTTGGTTGATGTTCATGGCAATTTTTTTTTAATTTACAGATCACTTACGTCGGAAGGTGTTCCAATGTGTTGTATCAGTTTAATGGTGTCATTATATGCCTCTTCTGAGTCCATAGAGCGCATTTCTTGTCAGTTGTTGTGGACTTTCTGCATTTTAAGTGGGGTTCGACGGAATTGCCTCCCCGCTGCGTGATGGAAATCCTGGAAGGAGCACTCAAGTGTTTCGTTGATCTCGAGGTGGATCTTCTGCCAAGTAGTATGTTTACCACTGTTAGATATGCGAATGCCATTCTGTTTTTCCTACAACATGCCGTCGCGGTGAGGCTAAATTTTGACGCCATGCGTAGGCCTGCACATTTTCGATGACCTGTTGAGTTAAACTGGACGGCGTAGTGACAACACCGACAGCGTCACTTATGCCATGCAGGCCAATAGGTACAGATCTGACGAATGGCGATCTCGTCGTCCTCCAGGTTGGGGGTTGAAAAATGGTTGACATCTTTTTCCAGTACTGGTTGTAGTACGCTACCACGCACCCGTTGCATTGCGATGCAGTCTATTGAAGTAAAAGCTGTGGTTGAGCACCCCAGTCGTTCTCTCTTCTAACTCTGGACGTCCTGGTTAAAGATCAGCCTACATACAAACATCACTTACTTCCCTACTGCATCGGTCGTCCAGCAATGTAGGTCGGGTTATTATATCTGCTGCATACAGCAGGGTGTTATAGACGAAAACTTTCTACCCCTGACTCCTTCCCACACTGTCCTATCCAATTTGGTTCAGACCTCTCCCGATCCTCATTTCTAGCAGTCACTCTACAGGTTCCACAGCAGATAACTAATCACAGTAACACTGTTCCGGTGCGTCCCATTTCTTATCATCTGGCCTCCATCGTCTCCCATTTGGACCTAGGACGCGCATTAATATAGATGCTTCCAGCTTTCACACTCTGATACTGGTAGGTCAGCAGGCCGCTCTCGCACGGACGTTTGACTCGTTGGATGTTTGTGTCTGTTGCATTTCAGAGATTGTAATTGGGAACATTAGCCAACGTATCGAACTGACAACACTCGCTCTACGTACTCGATACTGGTTGTACACATGGAGTAACTCCGTGACCACCGCTACCAGTAAGGCTGAAGTGAGTTTAGTACTCAGTGCGATGGCCACAGCCACTTTCATAAGTTGAATTTCTGTGTCGTCCGCTTCGCAGGTTCTATTAAGACCAGATCTAGACGCGAAACTTCCAGAAGTCTTTTCATCGTATCTGCTTATGCTCCAACTGATTGTAGTGACGTTGGTGTCAAAGATACCTTTTACTCGGATCTGGTCGCTCTCCTTCAGTTGACACGTGGTTTTAATATAGTAATTCTGGCTGGAAATATGAACGCCTAGGTCTGCTGTTTTGGTGAGGGCTAGTCCCGTTTAGGCAATAGGTTTGGCATAATATTGCATCGCTTGGATAATGGCGGGCAGTTGTTGCAGCTGTGCGTTGAGCATAAGCTATTTTTAGCCAGCGTTAGTTTTGGACATTGTGCGCGTCACTGTTATACTTGACGTCCCCTAAACATATAAACCACAACCCATGTTTGGGGCATGGCTTCACCCATGGCCACCTTTCATATTGTAGTGCATAGTTAGGTTCAGATCATGCGGTGGCACACTGTTGTTTTGTTCTTACTTTCGTTGGGCAATGACCTCGGTAGCCCCGACGGCTGGCTCTCGAGAAACCGACCAGACCGTTAGTAAGGTGTTAGTACCAAGCCAGTTCTGACGCCGAAGGTCCAAACAGCTGCTGGATCCAAATATCATAGGCTACTTAAGAAGCAGGTACTATGGGTTTTTGAGTGAAGCTCTCATCGAGGCAGATGGTACACCCATCCTTACTAAGTTCAAAGGCTTAGACCACTGAGCAAATGACTAATTTAACTGACCAGCTTACTTGAGATCAATATTCGGTTGGACAACCTGAGTGGTGTTGCCTCATCGGCTTTTAACCTTACTCACAGAATGTCTATCGCGATAATGGGGCACTTGATACGTTTGCTAACCCTCATCTTTTATGATATCCTACAGATGTGCGATCATCGACTAGAAGATGGATTTACAACACCTGCGACTTTTCTGTACTTATCAAAGATATGGCCCATTTGTGCAGAAAATGTATTTAAGTTTCCGATATTCGGCTGTATCAAGTGAGCTAACTTAGTGAATACTGCGAGAGTGCTTTGGCACGTATTCTGGAAACCCGGAAGCTCACAGTCATCGACCGTGGTAATGAAAGTGCAAAGTCTACACTGGTTGGATCGTGTATCCTGTATGTCGACAAGTTGTCCACCGCGTCCCACATTGTTCTGTGCGACTACCGACGTTCAGCGGAAAGCAGAAGATGATCGTACGATAACTTGATCGAAAGTTATTTAACCTTTGGTCGCCACGTTAAACAAGGCCAGAAGGTGTCGCCTGCCAGGTTGGGATCTGTACGACCGTCTACATCGCCGATTGGAATCGATTTCAGATGTGGCAGTGTGCCACTCTCCATGGCAGAACTACCGTGTACCTATCTGTTGGCCAGCCGTTTCGTGGACTACTGTCAGGATCAGGTGCAGCCAAAAGCCATGTACCCTGCTCGAAAGCTGAAAGTGTATACGTATCTGTGTGGCAATAAGGGTAACGTACTAACCCCACAAACGAGACAAAGAAGATGATCGTGGCTACGTGTCAGTTGCTCACTACTGCGCTGTACTTGTCCCACAGTCAGCAAGGAGCTCAAGCTTGTTAATAGTGTGTCAAGCAAAACTGATTTTAGTTTTTCTGCTTGGTGTGTGCGCTAGGCGTCCCCACTCCGAGACAGCCCTCCCTAACGTCTGTTTAAGTGTTATCATCATTATAGAGAGCCAGATAGGCGCGAGTGTACCTGTCCCCATGCATTGCGGATGTATCGCTACATTTTCCTCTACCTACGTGCTTCCGTCAATCAGCTCACAACACAAAGCCGACGCATTGTTTGTTGCAACTTCAAATACGCCATCGCTAGTTAAAAGCTATGAGAAGCGGTTTAGTGATGCACCCACTGGCTGAAAATAAGGTTATAGGTTAAATGTGGTTTGAATAGGTAAATCCGCCAAAAGGATCTCTGTAAGTTGGGGCAGCGATGCGTCCGAAAACTTCCTCAATTTTACTAGTCGAAATAATCATCTTCCCACACTTGTTCTGGATATTTTTGACGTTGAACTTCAGGGTTTCAATTCATCTTGTCGGAGCGTTTCTAAAATCTTCCAGGTAGACTTTCACGACCGGTCTAAATTCGGTGTACTTTGTATTGAGTCCATCGCATTCACCGTGGTTTCTGAATTGTTTGAAACGTAAGTTGGTTCACATTGATGCGGGCAGTAACTTCATACGACTTTTCTTGCATGCTCACAGTCTATTTTATCCATTCACCGCAAACGACATTAAGAGTAAAAGCGTCTGAAGTAACTCTTCAACTTTGCCGAGCCTCGTTTGTATCACTGTATAGTTGTGTCCTTGTCGTAGTCCACTATCTCCTTATGATCGTTCGTACTTTGCAAACGTGTTCATAGGGCCATTCGTCTGTCTGTACTTTCCGAGTGTTACTGAACTTGCATCCATCACCATGGCTTTGGTTTTGTTTACCATATACACAGTGAAACCCGGCAAAACCACCTCTTTCTCTATCGATGTCGACGTTCAAGGTACTTGCCATGGAGAGAACAGCAAATTCATGAAACTTTCCGATTACACCGCCCACCCACAGTTTGCCTCCGTCACCACTCAATGCTCGCATGAACCGGCTGATGCTATGCCTCTGTCAACGGATAATGAAGATCCAGAGGACTCTAGAACTGTCCCTCTCATTCAACCTCCGGTCGTGATGGAAATCCAAGATGCTGATGAGTTGTATGCTGATGGTGATGCAGAAATAACGGACAACGCAGATGACGATACACAAGACCAGGATGATGAAGCGACAGATGAGCAAACGGAGAGCGAGACGACCATCGAATCACGTCTTCAACAATTCCTACCTCCTCCGAAGTCACTCATACTGGCGGACAATCCTCTGATCCACTTGCCTCCTCAAGTAAGCTTGAAAGCCATGCCGAGTATCTGTATTTCCGTTTCTCAGCCGAGCTGGCTATTGACAGTCCTATCAATTCGAATAAAATTGTTTTGATCTTAACTTCATCGACGTCAATCGTCAACCTCGAACTATAAGTAGCGTACACTGCGGCTTGTCTGGATAGAATAATAAATGGTATGTGACGGCAATAATGATTTCAGTATACGATTGCTATTGATGCCTCTCCCCTGTTTTCTCATCAGTCTGGGTTAATTATAAATCCTGGTGTCTCTGGATGAATTTAGAATATGTAGATAAGGTCCTGTCAATTGCTGTTTTCAAACTGATTTTAACCACCCTCACGTGGACTGCCATGAGTATACAGATTGATGTAATCCATGAAAGAGAAGTTACATCAGAGACATTATCGGCAATTTGAATTTCTAATAAGAACACGATTAAATTATTCAAAATTTTATTGCGTCATCATGGGGTTCAAAACGTACGTTTTAATGAGGTCGATTGAAGAAGTATCACTATAGGCATGCTCTTATTTACGATGGCAAATACGAGAGTATGTAGACTCTAAGACGTGGCGCGAGAAAGCAGAAGAACTTGGGGGACTTATCTGAACAGAGTAGCTAACACTTCAAAAGACACTGAAAAAAATACCATCTCTGTGTCCGCTAATCCCGTTTACCATAACAGCGCTGTGTTACCACGTGACTTTGTGCACAAAGGCTAAGTTTATGGTGACGTATCACAACTGTTTCACGACTAGACACATTATGCTTACTGGTTGAACAATACGGCTGGGTAGGTTTCCATGTGCTGAAGTTTTTCCCCAGGCTACTTATTAACTTCTACATACGCTTCAGTTTTACTCATTCATTCGTAGTGGCCATGGGCCTGACTAGAAAATGCTATGCCGGAAGCCGCCGCTCTCCGAAACACTGACCTTGAAGGTGAAAACGACCGGACATGTGATGACAGTAAAAACAAAACCAGGCAGTTGAATTGGAATTGTCATGATCACAGGCATGCCATCGATTGCAACAGGTTGCCATCTTGAGTGGTTTTTTTAGGTGGCTATCAGGGTACTCCCGAAGACCCCATCGAAGAAAACAACGCCCATCCACTTTATTCAGTAGTTAGTCTCTTTACATTTCGTGACACATGACCCAACTGTCGGTGGTCTGAGTAAACTATGACCTATGGGGAAAGCACTTAGTTAGCATACAGAGTATGTGACCCGAATGTCGCTGCCTGTCTAGCCTAAGTAGTTGCCCAATACGTCGTGTATCCTGAGCGTTTCGAAGTACGGGCTGGCGAACTGCCATGTTGTTCACGCGATCGTCCGACTTGATGCGAGCTTACTGGCGGGGACAACGATTATCAACCATAGCAAGTCTCTTGACGTTTTCATCGCGAACAGGCCACGTTTTGGAACCACACGGCTAAACAGAACGCGCACAACCCTTGTACACTCTTCTTTTCAGCAACAATCAGACGGCAGTGATGATGCAAGTTGGCAAAGGCAGCAAGTAGTTGTATGTGTCATTGTTAACCAGTTGTTACCTATATTGGTAGCTCTCCATTCGACCGGTTTAAAATTTAAACTCTGGACCTCATGACGATCTGATCGAACGTCAGTTGGTTTAATCATGCTCTTGTTTGTCATCTGCACATAAGCAATGACTCTTCTAGATTGAACTGATGCATGTCCACTCATCGTAGTCCATGCCGTTCAACTGATACTAACGGTCGAAATGTCTCTACAGTGGACATCTCGCATAATTTTACTTATGGGTCGACTGCTTTTTCTTCTTGTATGCTCTTGTTAGTGACTTTCAGGTTTGCTAATGGTTAAGAAAGAATTTGAACGTTATGTACCAGCTTCAGACGCTATTGTTCATCCGCTTCGTAGAAGAGTCAGTCGGATGACCAGACTTGAGCTAATTAATCTGGTTTTAAAATCCGCATACTCATGCTTCAGCATTAAGACAAGTTTGTCTAGCAATAAGCCCGCATGGAGGTCACGGCAGTATTGATGGACATTTGCGAAGCGAACTCGAATTGTTGCTAGTCAAATATCACTTACGCTCAATGGTATCTTTCACATTTATATTACATTGAGTGACTAATTTCGAACGGAATTATTGTACAGCCCTAACTTTCGCTCACTGATTAGAATCCCTCTATTGTGTGCATTTTTTTTTACATTTGGATGTCAAACGTTGCAAACGATCAGCTTCAAAGTGAGCGATAACTCATTTTTCGGTGGATGTTCTCACATCTGAGTGGCAGAATGGTTCGGCAGCTTAACATCAACATCTATCTCTGATGGTTGTGAACAGTGGTGGTGCCGTTCGTAGCTCTCGGGTTGATGGTTTTGGTATTGGTATGTTCACCGAGCTTGGTGTTTAGGCTGTAGACGTTTTATCACCGAATGAGGTAACATCATCAGTGCGTGAGTGTTTCATCGTATAGTTTTTGAGCGTTCTGAATCACATGGATTCGGAATTTTTGCGATCAACCGGAACTGTCACTCAGTTTGTGTCCATTTTCACTACAGTTTGTTTCCCCACATGAGACAGTTCAAATCGCCTGTAAGCATGCTTAAACAACTCTTTAGAATTATCACTCAAAATGTCGATTATTTCCACCAGAATTTACTTCGATCCTTATATTGTCGAATGAAGGTTGATATATAGTCCATGATCTTTATCCCTAACTAGCCCTGGATGGACATCACCTGCCTCTCGAACATAGCCGACCGGTGTCTATTAGTCGTTATGATCAGTATCGTCATACCCACATTTGTCTGGAAAGCTTATTCTATCGTTGAACCCATTCGCAATTATTGTATTCTACTGACTTAGCAGTTACTTTATCCTCCTACAGGCAACCAGTCAAATGCTGGCCGAAATTGAGGAAGCAGTGATGGAAGAGGATGCGGAAAAGGCGAGTTCGGTTCCTATCGAGGCCGAACTGTACGATCCGGCCACTCTCGGTCTGGGCGACACAGATTCGTCTATGTCGTCCCACCATGATCTACCGGATTCCGGTGCGGAACAGGTTGAGGACTACGATCAAGATGTGGTGCGCTCTCCCAGTTCGAAGTCGCGTTCTGCGACAACTCATGCTCTTCATCGCATCGGAAAACGGTTGGGTGCGGCTGATTCAGATTGTAAAGATCTTCAATGGCAGGTGAGTTTATGTGCATGTGCGTCGATTGTGGAATATTTCGGCGATTGTTTTTCCTATCCTACAAGCAAATCACAATACAAAAATGCTTAAAACACGCAGTTCAACCTTCCTGTATGGCGCCACAATAAGCCTCTTATGTAGACTGTGAACCTCTGCAACGTCATCGTCATCATTATAGACGGTAATACATCAGTGGTTCTCACTGATATTTAACTGCCACACAACCACGAAGGAAAAATCAAATCTTGTACAGGAGGAGGGAAGAAAAATGAAGACGGAAAGGAGGCTAATTACTAAAAATAGCTTAATTTGTATTCAAACATTCAACATCAACGGGCGAAAGTCGTCCAAACAAACAACCGAGCTGTAAGTGAGAGTAAGGCATCATCACCACCACACATCATTAAGCACACTCACTTCACAGACAACTAGGTCAACCAACTACAACATCCACATTGCGCCCGATTAACCACCGTCTCATTTAACGTTTCCAGTCACGGACTGTGCCAGTCTCGACAGATCCACTGCGGGAGACGAATGTGAGCTGCAATTACCAACCCTCTGGTGAACGACCTCATATCCTTAATCCAGAGCATCGTCGGCCCACTTCCCACCTTACGACATTTGGTCGCAGCATCAGCAAAGAGTACTGGGTGTAACAGACGACTAACTTGCATCCTTAGTACATCGTATACCCATTTAGATTTGTGTAAATGTAAGGAACGACAATGTAGCGGACAAGACTTGTTTTCTGTGTTTGATCATCAGGCTAATTACAACACAATAAACATGAAAACAGTAACCGGGGTGAGTAAGAGAAACGGTCAATCGAGGTTATGGACAGCGTGTGTTATCAGTTACGCAATTGCTG
Source organism: Paragonimus heterotremus (assembly GCA_013368495.1). NCBI lineage: Eukaryota > Metazoa > Platyhelminthes > Trematoda > Plagiorchiida > Troglotrematidae > Paragonimus > Paragonimus heterotremus. The sequence continues at coordinate 100,682 of LUCH01001213.1, read as the reverse complement.
TTCCAATTCGTGGGTTTGACTGATTGTGGGCCAGGGTAGATTAAGTGTCCGCACGAACTTCTTCTGAGCACAGAGGTCAGGGTTGCGTAATCGGATACTAATGGCCTCGGCAACGGTCAACATTCGGAATCTCACCATCTTTGATCGATTCCTTGGCACTCGGTAAACAATCTGAAAAGCGTCTTTCTTACTGACAGAATGATTAGAGTCAATCAAATGAGCAACGATTGCACTTGTAACCGTTTTAACCACACCACTATTCAACCAAGCAGGATGATGTTCACGCATTCTGTCAGACAATCGCCTTGTAGTACGACCAATGTATGATGCTCGACACGAGCAAACAAATGAGTACACACAACAACTGGTTGTAGAACAAGGAAGTTTGTCTTTGAGTTGTGATATGATAATGGGTGTTGAACGGAAACTCACGCACAATTGTGCGGCAAAATAGGTTGTTTCCACTGACTTTTTCAGCTTTCTCGAGATCACTTTGGCCATGGGATCACCCTTGAAAGGAAGACTGATATACGCAAGTTTCTTATTCACAGAAGGTGACTTAAATTTCAACTCTACCGCTTGCATTGCCTTCTGAATGAAACGTATTGGGTAGCCATTCTGCATGAACACTTCTTGTAGAATGTCTAGCTCAGCTTGTAAAGCGTCAGGAGTGCAGATCTTTGACGCCCTATCCGTCAGACATCGTATGAGGTTTCGTTCTTGATTTAGCGGAACGAAACTGTCAAAGTGAATGTATTGGCCACTCCAAGTTTGTTTTCTGTAAACATGTCGTTGGATTGAGCCATCTTCTCGTCTTACTTGCCAACATCCAAGAAATTTATTTGACCGTTGTTGTTCGATTCCTGGGTAAATTTAATACTGCTGTGGGCTGGGTTAAAAGCTGCCATGACTCTGTCCATGTTGGAATTATCGTTCACGATGCAAAAGATATCATCAACATAGCGTTTATAAAATGCAAATTGCTCAATGACCGCACTCAATCGGTTGGTCTCGAGTTTGCTCATAAAAACGTCAGCTAACAATAGACCTAAAGGCGAGCCCATTGCCACTCCATCTTTCTGTCGGTAGATTGCACTGTTAAACAGAAACTGAACGTTATTCGTACAAAGCAAGAGCAGTTCTCTCAGTTCATCTTTCGGGATGCCCACCTGTTTGTCGTTACGCTCAATGTAACCGTATAAATAATCAATTGTCTCTTGTAGAGGCACGTTCGTAAATAATAAGGCAACATCGAATAAGAACATTCTTTGATTGTTTAGGTTCAGGCCTTGGACTGCGTCAACGAAATGAAAGATATCCCGGAGACTGTGTTTTGCTAGCTCCAACCTGATAGGTTCGAGGAGACCGGCAAGCCATTTGGCCAGAGCATGATAAGGCGAGTTGCACATATCTAAAATAGGTCTCAAAGGCAAGCCTGCTATGTGCACTTTAGGCAGACCGTATAACCTTGGGATGTTTGTTCCAGTGGGGCGGACGTGCTCGAGATTGGCCGAATCAATTATCCTCTTCTGTTTCATTCCACGCAACGTTTCAAATATCGCCCTTTCTATAGCTGGTGTTTTATATTTTTTCGTATTCATCTTCATGTATTTTGAGCTATCGGCTAGTATATCATTCATTTTGGCAACGTAATCAATCCTGTTCATTAAGACAACTCCCGTTCTTTTATCGGGTCTGGAAAGCATTATACGCTCGTTCTTTTGTAAGCACTTTAATGCATCTAAATGCTGCTTCGTAAGGAGCTGTTTTACTTGCGGTGCGTAGTTAAGATACTGATGGCATGAGTTCACCAACGTAAGGACTGAACAAAAGAACTCGTTGAGAAGTCACTACTAAATACATGCTCCCTAATCTCTCCGTCGCTTACTCCTTAGCGTCACCCGATGCGAGCGATCGAACGCAGACCTTGATTGTCAGCTACCTGAAGACGGTTCACGTCTTCTGCCGTGGACTGCAAATCCTTGGAGCACCCAGTCCACATGCGACCCAGATAATACTAGAGCGTAGAAGACGTACAGCAAACGAGAACAATATACTGCATGTCTGCACTGACACCCCTGTTACGTATCCAACGTATTTCATTTAGCTTTTTCGATCGGATAATTAGATGATTGGTTTAAATACACCACGAGCCATACAATTTCAAGTGAACTCACGAAGTTCGATATTTTTTCGATGTTGTACTTTCTAAGAACATGATTGTTCATATGTCGAATATTCATCTCCTGAGTTGTCACACGCAATTTCTTGATTTTACTTCGATCCCACTTTTAAACTCTATTACAAACTTTGCTTCTTTGTTCACCAATTACAAGCTTTTGATGGTCACATTTCTACCGAAGAAAGGCCTGCCGTTGTAACTGGTCGTTTGTCTACCCAGATAAACCTTATTGGACTGTTCTAGTTTCGAGACTTAATAAATCCCCATTGTATTAACTGAACTATCACATGTACGAGCGATCGTTTGTCACATGTTGTTACCTCCGTATCCTACTGGTCTGGAGACAAAAGTTAAACTACGTTTCTTAAGAACTGGGAAAGCACCACTTGTGTTCTTACTCCTTTTTGTTGTATTCCATGCATTCATATTGGCTCCGCTTTTACACATTTAATAACAGCTCGAATTATGAGATGTTTTATGGATTCTTTTTTTTCCAGTTGTTGATGAGGCGTGGTGTTGCTTATGTACAACCCGTTCGTCAGCTATCAAGCTACCATTACGTTTCACCAAACACAATATCGTTATCTTTATTGTTGTGTACTTGCGTCTGATTAGTGTGTTGTTAACTTTCTGATTATCTTCAAGAAAAATTTACTTGGCTTGTTTAGTTATTTTGTTTCATCTCCCGCTCTTCTGTAGGTACGACGTGAACTGCTTTTGCGTCGTCGATGTCGTGCTTCTCCTGAGGAAGTGCGTAAGATCGACAAAAAGCTGCGTCGACTAGACGCCTGTTTGCGTCGCGAGGATCGACGGAGACGATCGACCGATGATCTGGTTTTCGGAACTAGGCGTGCTTGTGGACGCCGAGCTGCGGTTGACCTTTCAGTTGTACAAGATACAGCATCGGAAGATAGCGAAGACATTTGGGATGCAGATTATCCGAAGGTAATCACATCATTGTGCTGCAGGGCAACAAGTTTTGTCTTTACAATATTGGGTGTTCCACAATATTCATTCTCTACCGTTTGTTGCACGGGCGTTAAATTGCAGTTCAGATAATAGGCAATGTACAACGTCTCAGTACACAAAGTCGCCTTGTTGATGTGTAAGTTCTTCCTACTTGTCAGCTACTCGAACGGTGTTCCTACTTGTTCAGTTTGTGAACATCGTTCAGCTCGATCAATGAAACAATCGTACGTGATTCTCTATGCACGCCTTTACCCCGAACCCGACACTCTCAGTGTGAACCACTAATGTATTGCTGTCTATGATGATGATGAACTAGTTCCGACAAATAGGCGTACCAGGTAGGTGCTAAGTTGCGAGAGTCAGTTTTCTTTGGTGCAAAAGCAGAAAATTGGATTATATGAAGGTTGTCAAGTTTATGTAAAACAGCACAAATGGTATTACTAAATGCTTTATCAAAAACTAAATATTTCACTTTATTTCACGGAATAATGTCTAAGCTTATTTCAGTGATACCTCCATAGTTGCGTATACGTCTGCGCATTTAGTAGCACGTGCATAAATTCATATATATGAATTTGTGCCCATAAGTAGATGCGTATACGGAATTTAATGTGATAATATTACATGTATATATATATATATAT